>JAANSM010002573.1:0-14721 GCA_036850725.1 Orchesella villosa | reverse complement strand
TGTAAATATGAATGATGCTCTAGGACTCATTATGAGATTCATAATTTAATTTTCGTATACAACCAAACCCAAAATTAAAAGTTTAATTTACAATGGCAGTAAAAATATAGCGATGACATATGCCAAACCGCTTATGAACTGAAATGATGATGGTATGAAATTAAGTATTAAAGAGCTAGCCTTCTATTGGAATTCAGTAAATATAAATATAATGTCTCCATAAATTTTCGTAAAACTGACACGCGTTATCAGCATGTAATGAAAGGATGATAAAATTGAATATATATACAAGGTGTTTGTGTGGTAGTTAACTTGAAAAAACTGAGTAGGTTTCCACTAAATGTGTGAGGAAACGCCCACCCCTGTGTTTGAAATTCTTTGATCCGCGTAACACGGATACAGAAGATGCAGAAGACTCAATTTGTAGGATAGCGTGTAAGACAGTTTTATTGAGCAAGACGAAATAATGTGTGTTGCGTCGACGTAGTGTAACAAGAATGATGCTTTCTCCTCTGCTTTCTCTTTGATCAGCAGACAGATTTTTGCTGCGTACACAGGGAGAAATAATCAATGAAGCAGAGGGGGATGGGCAGTACAAAGATAACGGAAAAACGCATGTACAAAGGAGTGATGCCAAAAGAAGAGCAAAATATTTTATTTAACATATAGAATAAAGCTTAGTTAACAATAGATTTTATCATATCTACACACTGGTTAATTTTTTTCTGATCACCGAATTTCTCTAAAAGCTTAATGGTTTCGCGTAACATTCCAGCCTTTTCACCAGGACAAGTTATCACGTGCACGGGTAAATGTTTGCATGTCAAGTACATGGCTAGCGCTTTTCTCTTTTCCCTCACAAGGTTAGATGGTCCCCGTACCCTGGATTTGCAGGACTTGCCTCCGTCAGTCACCTCCAGGTCAGTCTGCGTGATCTCGGATGTCTGTTCGGAAGAGTTTCCTGTGACGCAAAGAAGAGCGTGCTTGTTGGATAAACGAGGTGGTTTAAGACTTGCGTCAAGCAACTGCTGGGTACGGCCAGGGGATGCGCGAGACATCAATCGTAGTGAAGCCTCATATAAGTAAACGCTTGGAAGCGAGGTCTGCAAAAAAATACCATATATTAGAATCCAAGCATGAACATTCAAAATGTCTTCATTAGGAGTAGGATGAAAAGTATAGCATACCGGCACATGATGGCAAAGAGATCTGAGGGTGTCAAGATCGGAGGAAAAGTTGCAGCAGAATTCAGGGTCAGCAGTTCCAGTTTCTTCCCATAGCTCAATTCTAGTTTCGAGAATCCATTCAGCAACCAAAGTCCAGACAAGCTGTAGAGTAGCATATTTTTCAGTGAGGTTGATAGAATCACGCAATGCCTCAGATGCTTGGTTCAGCAATGTATTCATCTCCGCATTTGTAAATGTCCGATTACCCTAGAAAAATTGATCCAAAAGTTAAAGCATACCACACATTATATTACAAAGATGCTACTTTTAAAACAAAAATCAGTACGCACCATAATAATCTCGCGTCTGACCCGATGCGCATAGTAAACGGCTTTAAAAACGGGTTGCTCAGTTTCGAGCTTGGAGCCTTGTATTTTTCGTTTCCATAAACTGTCAACAACTTTGACGAGTTTTTCAATGGGCTCAGTTCTTCCACTCCGTTTGTTGGCCATCCACTCCGCCTCGACCCACAACAGGCATCCCCACCACTCAGCGAGTTGATCTCGGATCCCCGGATTTTTTCCTTCGCTCACTACGACCCGAAGACAGTTTTTGAAATACGTGCAGGTAGACTTATCCCCGTTTACAAGAAGCCTTGTGATTCCTTTCAGGATACACTCATGCTTCAGTCCTTGCATAACGTTGCTCAATAATCCGTTTGGAATTTCAGTGGTAAACGCATTCGTAGAAGAATACGTGCTATTTACGATGTGGTGGATGCCAAAATCAAAGAGAGGGTGTAAAGAAAAGTCCTGTTTCTCAGACAAGGCTTTCAGTCGGGAGTAACACCGTTTTACGAGAATCTTTGAATTGACGAGAATTAGTCCAGAAACAAGGAGGTCCTGAGAGTTCACAGACAGTGAGTTCTGGATGATCTTGTACCCATACCATTCGCGTGAGAGAGAGTCAACAGCCCGCTTACTCCCATTCATGTACGCAGTAGCCACGGCTTTGTTTTCCTTTCCACTCCATAAAAACGTGTACAGAAATTCCTTGTAATTTACAAACCGCTTAAATGAACTGGGTGGCTCATGTATAAGAACTTCCTGCTTTTCCTCCTGTTTTTCGCTCGTGAAAATGCCAAGAATCTTGTAGAGGAACAAAAATACGATGAGATTAAGCCCCATGGCAGTGATCCTAGGAACGTACGATGCAAACCAGTGAGGTTGAGGTAAAGCATCCACCACCTCTCGTTTAACAACATGATGGGTTTCACTGCCAGGGTTGATGAGGAAGAGTCCACAAGCGACTGCAAACAGCACCAACGGAGCAGCAGCGCTTCCCCCAGACCCAATTCGCTTCTCTGCAGGACTGCCAATGGGACTACTAGACCCAGAGCTGCATCCACTTTCACTAGAGTTGGAATGCTCAGATATTGGTGGAGAATTGATAAGTAGCTCACGGAGATTCTCACTGGCGTTTGTCTCCTGCTCTGCCCCACAAACACCACATTTCCTGGACCTCAGCATCTTGTTTTCTTTCTCCAATCTGTTGTTGGATGACTGAAGTAGCTTGATAGTTTCGATTGAAGATCTGAGAATCGCAGCCTTGTGAACCTTTTCATTGGGATCACTGTGGCTGATCACTAACGATTTTGACTACTAGACCCAGAGCTGCATCCACTTTCACTAGAGTTGGAATGCTCAGATATTGGTGGAGAATTGATAAGTAGCTCACGGAGATTCTCACTGGCGTTAGTTTCCTGCTCCGCCCCACAAACACCACATTTCCTGGACCTCAGCATCTTGTTTTCTTTCTCCAACCTGTTGTTGGATGACTGAAGTAGCTTGATAGTTTCGATTGAAGATCTGAGAATCGCAGCCTTGTGAACCTTTTCATTGGGATCACTGTGGCTGATCACTAACGATTTCAATTCAAGAATCTTGTCATTGATAGATGAACGATAGCGACGCTCAATGGCGTTGTGAGAGGAACGTCTGTTGTGTGTCTGCGGTATGAGATTAGATTCCTGGTTTTTCTTCTTCTTGTCCCGTTTGGAACTGCTCCCTCCACTTGATGATATGCTTGGTTTTGAAGCAGGAACTGGGAGTTTCCCATCAACAACGGTAAGGAGCTGTGGTAATATAACGGGAAAGACTCCATTGTAAGCACTGGTTGGGATGAATTGGTTTTGCTGTTGACTCGCAACAACAGTCCCGTGCTGGTTGATAAACACGTTTGCAAACGGATTAATAATTGGGCTTGTGGTCGTCGTCACGTTGTTGGTTTGCTGCACAACAACAGAAGACTGTGTGGATATGACCGGTGAGGGTGCTGGAGCAATATGCTGTAAAGCTGGTTTCGGTTGAAGTGGTAATTGTTGTGGCGGTGGTGAGTTAACTGACTTCACTGACTCTGGAGATAGCAGTGTGGGTTCTAACTCTGTCCAGTTTGCTTGAGGAAACAATTGATTTGATGGAGGAGAGCACGCAAGTGTACGCATTTGAAGTTGTTGAGGCTGACGGGGTGAAGCAACCTGCTGGGGTTGCGGAGGTGCCATTTGTGATTCTGCTGGAAATAACTCTTCCATGGACAGAATGTCTGTAAATTAAGATGTAAGAGTGATAATTAAAACAAAATAATTCATTTATTTAAAAGATTGTAAAAGGCCAGTAATTGCTTTAACTCACCCTCGAGTAAATCGATATCACTGCCATTAAAGAGGTCCATCATCATTTCATCAGTGGACGAGGAGCCGCTGAGTACGTTTTCGTGTTTGACGCTATGGAACTGTTGCTGATTAGCTGCATTTCCAAACACCAGCGCCTGGTTCCCAAGCGTTAGTGTGTCCATCCCCTCTACCTTCATGGTAGGTTAATAACAAACCGCGTTATAAGAACAATAATGTAACAGTTTTATCTAAAATTGTCAACTGAAAATAAAACTTTTAATTAGTAAACGAACACACGATATTTCGTTAGGATGCTACTTCCTCGAGTGTTTGTGTACAATTGAGAGCACGTAGTAGACCCAGGTGGTGTGATCACATCGAAAGGGTTCTGCCAGCCAATCACAGCCACTCTAGCTTCTCTATTTCAACATGCACGAAATGTACTTTACATATCCCTAACACCACCCACCAAACACACGTAAGCATAATATAACTTGTGAGCTACCTATACAAATTAATAATTCTCTCTTTTCAGTCAGTCAGCCCGATAGTCCCTTCTGAGAATACGCAAAAAAGTATAACAACATGCATATACTATTTCTGCATGCAAAAACACACGATGCGTTGTATGTTGTATGAATGATTCATAGTAAACTTGACTTTTCTTTCATCCGTAAATCGTGAGATTATTGTTATCTACCACGTTAATATATATTGCTGAACATTGCTGCTCTTGTGTTTGTTCGATTGCATTTAACTCACGCGATCTTTTATTAAACTCTTCAGTAAATATAAGCATCATAAAGTCTTCATGAAGACAGAAGACCCCTTCTATTAATTGCATCGCAAGCAACATCATCATACGACGAGAGTTCAATATGCATTTTGATAGCTTTCAAACACAGCTTCTTCAAATAAATATTTTACTTGAAAAATGTTATCACTCAACTGTGGTTTTGCAAGTTGCAATACTAATTAATCTAAATCATTTTATGAAACTAGCTTATCTCTTTGGAAAGCGTTTTTCACGTTACCCCAATTCTTTTGCTGTCACTTCACTACTAGTTCTTCATATATACTTTTGCAAGCTTTGGAACATTTCTTGATGCAAGTTTCATACAGTTGGCTAAGTAAGTATGTCGCTTCACATTTGGTCTCTAGTAGTCCAACTAATCGTAAGTCAACTCAAGCGTTAGATTGTACATGCTCTCTCTTACTCTCTTACTCATCTTCAGATGTTCTGATCTGATGTCAATGTCAAGGTCAAACTTACCCAAGATTGACAGCAGAACAAGCGATTTACCGTCCGTTCTTTTTCATGACGAACACTCACAATTCCAAATCATGATCAATGATCACATGCCAATGCTTTGACAGCTGTCTCTGAAGCACGATTGAATATGGTTCTACCTGCTGCACATCCATATTATTTCACGAAACACTGTTAATAAAACAACTCCGCCCTCATCTTATTTTTCCATTTTCAGTTCATCAAACTTAATTTTCTAACTAATGTGCATTTAAATGTGCTACATGAATTACCAGCCAATAAATACTATTACCATAATTTCATGCCGTCAAATAAGAAATTTCCCACCCCATTCCTCAATTATTGTGTTGCAGGAGGGAAAGCCTTATGAAACAAAGCAGATCAAAAACGCGTCCAAACATCTTTCATCATTCCGAACCATTAAACCGATTATTTTCGAACCTTTTCAGACACCCACGCAAACTGTATATGAAGTAATAAAAGTATGAATTAAATAACTCAGATCCACCCAAAACGCAAAGGTTCGAAAGTCAATTCTCATTCGAACAGACAATTCGACATCCGCTCAACATAAAATGGGTTTGCATGCAAATTTAAGAGTTTTTCTAAATTGCAAGGCAAAGCGCAAAGCATAGAATCAGCGTTCCTCAAACGCTCGCGCTTCGAAAGAGGTAGGTGAGGACCAGTGTTTAGTAAACAGAATTATAATGTTGTGGTTCATCCCAGTTACTCATGCAGCATGAATGAAAGAGGCGTCAAATCACGCAAAATGTCAAGTGAAGATAATATGATGTTGCTCCACTTTACGGTATATGCAAGAGTGTGTTTTCCCACAAAGTGAGGAGAAATGATTATCATCAACAAGTAAAGGAGAGCACACAAGAGAAGCGTATTGCTCAAGCATCCTACGCACGATAGTGTTCTAACACGAAGAAGATACACATAAAAATGATGTTCCTGTAACTCACAAGCAGCATCCCCGAACCCATCTATATTATACATACACACACGAGTAGGTGTGACTGAACTCTTCTTCTTCTTCCCCATCATCATCATCATCACCACCACCATAATCATCATCATCATCATCATCCCTTCTAAAAAATATCAACACAAGTAATCTCAAACATCAAAAAATCAATCACGAAAATAAACAAACGCATTTAAAATTAGTGCGACCACCCAATATTTCAGGAAACGCACACAAATGCGTCCGTTGTGGGGTGTAAGGTTCCATTTATAAAACACGCAGGATGGAGTGTAGCAGTGGTGGTGGTGGTGGTGCTGAGAAGATGATGCTTGTCTGACATGGCCTTTCTTAAGAGTTTAAAACGCGACCCCGAGCGTCGCACTGACGCTGACATACAAACCATATACTACACTTTGAGGTGAGACACTCGAGCTATTCACCTGTCAACTCTCCCAATTCCCTTGTTTATGTTTACACAGCTGATTTTTTAACGCACAAATTTTATATATGCCAGGTCGCTGCAGTGCCTAAGTCGCTTATCGCCAGAGGCCATTTATCAGATCGCCCAAACGGGATACTACTGGAAGAAACAGGCCAACGATATCCTCTACTGTAGGGGAGAAATCTGCACACTGTTGGTTTGTACTCATTTCAGGATCTGTGTTCATCGACGGCAGCATGTTCCTTCCAATCACAAGGTATTGTGGGGTGGAAATATTTTAATTTATCAAATCAAATGTAAATATGTTGTAAAACCAACGCTCGAAAATTTCTTCTTGCAGTTTTGGCCGCCGTGCCTCTCCCGCGCTGACCCGTCGCCCAAACGAATGTCTGATATTAGAACCAAGCGAGATGATAGCAATAGACTATATAGACTACTATGACACGAGCGTTCAACAAGCGCAGCACCGTGCTTCCGTTAGTTCCAACTCCTCTTCCGCGTACTCGGGTTCCGACACGATAGGATCTTCTGACCACTCTAGCAAGAACCAAAACGCCCAGATCATGAGTTCTAGTGACAATATTGATCTTTCAGGACTGATAGAGTCTACAGTTGACTCTGACACAGATGACGACGTAGAGGATGACGAAGACGATGAGGAGGAGGACGACCTGATATCTCCGTACATGGTCAGAGACTGTGTCCGTGAGTGTTTAGAAAAAGATCCCAGCGAGCGAACAGAACACGACATTTCCGTGCTCATGGAGTTCACACAACACTTACAAGCATTTAATGACTTGACCATGACCGTTAGAAGAGCTCTCTGCGCTAGTATGGTATTTGCCGTTGTTGAGAAAAGCAACACGATCGTGTTATCTGATGGGGAGGAACTGGATTCATGGAGTGTGCTTGTTCACGGCTCTGTCGAAGTTGTTCTTCCCTCTGGCGACACTCAAGTGCTTAGTGCAGGCGATAGCTTTGGACTACCTCCCACGCTTGACAAACAGTATTTCAGAGGGCTCATGCGCACGCGTGTTGATGACTGCCAATTCGTATGTGTTACTCAGGAAGACTACTTTCGCATTTTAAAACAGGTACGGTCAAGGAAATTTGCTACCTCCGAACTCCCGAAAGCAGTAGTTTCATTTCCATGTATAACTTTGTGTGCGTAGGGCCTGGACAACCAAACTACAGTGTATGACCCGGCGACAAACCGCCCGGTATTGATAACGGAAGCAAAATTATTGGACGCACATGCGGCGTCACAAACGATATTCAAGCAGCAGAACGTGCTGCTTCAACCCACCGGACAGCTGGTAATCAGAGGAACGATTGACCAGCTGCTGAACCAATTAGTTAGCCAAGAAACGCCTTCAGTAGACCCCACGTTCGTGGAGGACTTTCTGCTCACACAAATGAATATTCATGAAACCGGTAGATCTGATCAGTAAACTCATCGAGTGGTTCCACGACACTAGTATACGAGACAGGGTCACTAGGGTAGTGCTCCTTTGGGTTAATAACCACTTTGTTGACTATGAGTTCGACAAAGAACTCATGGCTATGTTACAAAGGTTAAACACTTTTACAAGACAATTCAATATTCAATCATTTCAGAGAGCCATCGTAATAAAATAATGTTTGTTCAGATTTCACAGCCTATTGGAGCAGACGAAGGAGCTTATGTCCGGGCAGCTGCGGCTATTACAAATAGCGTGCAGCGCAAAATCCCGCACCCGAACGATTACACTAACAAGGGCGTCAAGGGAAGACCCCCTTCCTTTTAATATAATGGGGGGAGCGGACAACGGGTATGGGGTATTCGTCAGCTCTATAGAAGACAGAGCAGAGTTGCTTGGCATGCGAGTGGGTGACGAACTAATCCAAATAAACAGCATAACGATACGAGGAAACACTCTATCAAAAACGTTCGAGTTGCTTCGTGGCTCTACGCATTTAGTGCTGATAGTAAAATCAAATTTCTTAGGGCATTACGAATGTTTAAATAGCACAACCCCATTACTCCCTGTCCAGATAGGTGAGAACTATACAGAATCAGAAAAATCCCAACACCATAGGTTCCTTCTCCAGCACAACCAAAATACGAAAACAAAGCATAGGATAAAAAAAGCGATTTGGAGAATGATCAAGGGAGACGCGAACCCAGACAATCCGGATGAACCAACCGCAATTCATACTCAAGAATACGCGAAAATAGATTTTCCAGAAAATGTACTGAAGATCTACAGACCAGACCAGAGTTTCAAGTATCTACTTGTGAATAAGGAAACAACAGCACGCGAAGTAGTGTTATTAGCGCTGAGGGAGTTTAATGAACCAGTTTTAGAGCGCTCCTATGCGTTATTCCAAGTATCCTGCGTTCAGCCTACGGAAAAACAGTTTATGCTGAAACAAACGAGACTACCAGATCATTTAGATTGTTTAGCGGAAAGAATCCCGTTGGGAGCGAGATACTATGTGAAGCGGTCAGACAGTACAGACCCTCTCATCCCCAACGAGATGCTTCCAGAATTGTACAAAGAGAGTGAGGTGAACCTCCTACAGCTGAACCCGGTCGAACTCGCTTTACAACTCACGCTAGAGGACTACGCTGCGTTTAGGCAAATCGAAATGACGGAGTTTATTGACGATCTGTTCACACTAGATTCGCAGTTTGGTACACCTAACCTCAAATTATTCGCTGAGCTCGTCAACCGCGAAACTTTTTGGGTTGTTAGCGAAATACTTAACGAGCGGACTAGTGCACAGAGGAGGGGACAAGTTATTAAGCGGTTTATCAAAGTCGCTACTCAGTGCAGGGATTGTAGGAATTTTAACTCTATGTTTGCGATCATTAGTGGCTTGGGACACACAGCTGTGTCCAGGCTCAAGTCCACTTGGGATAAAATGTCCAGCAAACACAGGAGGTTATTTCAGGTAAGACAATTCATTTGTGCGAATATTTTTGTGATTCCAATTTTTATTTTATGTTAAACTGAACGTTCAATATTCAGGAAATGCAAGAGTCTGATGGATCCTTCGCGGAACATGGGAAAGTATAGGAGTTTACTAGCCCAGTCCCAAGGCCAAACGCCTATGATACCATTCTACCCAGTTGTGAAAAAAGTGAGTAAATAGTTTCCATTTCTGACGTTCATGAAACACTTAATACTTAATTTAATTTCTTTTTTCATTAACTGTAATTTCACAGGATCTATACGTTCATAGACCTGGGTAACTCAACACATATAGACGGTTTAATAAATTTCGAGAAGATGAGAATGGTATCGAAGGAAATCCGTTCATTGACGCAAATGTCAGCAGCGCCTTTTGATACGTCAACACAGCCGACAATGGCGGCAATGAACCAGCTCACAGTATCGAGCAACTCGAGTTTCAGCAATAATCCACTGACTACGACTACGGGTAAAGGGGGTAGAAGGAAAGAAACCACAAAAACAGAGTCGAGGAAAAGCAAGTCCGGATCCAAAGGGGGATAGTGCAGGAGGGGGAGGTTCTACCGGTGGCAGTGGCCAAGTTGTAGTTAAAAAGTCGTCAGGCGCACCCAATCCAAAGAAAATGTACGAAGAGATGAACATGATCAGGAAGGTTAAGGTGGGTCAGTCATGCTATTTGGGCTATATAAAATAATTCGAATAAAAGTGCTAGAAGCTAACATGAAATAATTAATATAATAGGCCTACCTGCACCGGTTGAAAATAATCTCTGACGAATCAGTATTATACGACATGTCAATCGCAATTGAGCCAGCCCCAAATCATTCGTCGAACTCTGGCTCCACGAATCAATTGAACAAACCGAGTAACCAGCACCAGCACTCGTTCAGGAGACAACCAAGCCCAACGCTAAGTACATCGAGCAGTGCGAGTTCAGAATCAACAAATAGGATCAACAACAATAACAGGAAATTTGGTACGGGGTCCCCAGGTTCATACCAGAAACTGCTTAGTTTATCAGAACCAGGTAAAACGAAAATCAAGGGCAGTTCTGTAGAAAAATTAACGGGAATCGTCAGTCCAGCGAGTTTAAGTAAGTGTGAACTCGAAAGGATAGAAACCCAAACGAAATTGATGATGCATTAGTTTAAATTGATTTTTTCCATTTGTAGGGAAGTTATCAGTTCCTGTTTCTCTAACGGCACCAACGATTCACTCGTCTCCGTCAACAGGTTCATTTGGGTCGACAAGCACGCACCATCATTCCACATCATCCGCCGATATTCGGGGGATCAGCGGCTCCCTCAGCGACTCTTCCAGTTCACTTAGTTCAAATAATAATAGTTCAAGTCATCACCACCTTCACGCATCATCACACGTTCCACAGCATGCACTTCATGCAAATCACCACCACCACCACCATCTGCATAATAGTAACACGCGGCTAATACTCAACACAGAGTCCAGCTCCGTGCTACCCGCTTCCAATAACAAAAAAAACGAACAACATAACGTTAGCGCTGTCTAAATATTATTACTTTTAAATATCTTTTATAATACATATTTATAATAAATACACACTGCTTCATAAACCAGCATTTTTATCAATAAATGCATATACATGCATGAAATGCGTCCACCTCCATCGGAATGAAATAATATACCCTCAAATCATTTTGATGGCCGACCTCCAAGCTACGACATACAAAAAATGATGGCGCAAAAGCAATAATGTTTTCAGTACTCGTGAATTCGTGTCCACACAATAAATACGAAAAGAATTTATTGATAGATATATACGTATATATATATATATATTTATACAACATGACGTGACGTGACGTGACGTGTGTTAAAAAACAAAGAAAAAACAACTGGAACCAGAAATGGGAACAGATTTTGCACACAACCTAATAGAATCTCATACGTTTAAAATTCGTGTTATTATCAGTGGATTCGACGCTATCCTCCATGAGTTCATCATCGACACGGGTGTTAGATACGCTAGTGTTATTGCGAAGTAGAACTCTGTCGTCATCCTCATCGGCACTAAGATGAAGAGGATTGTTATTGGCAGATGAGATTGAGTTAGCAGGTCTTTTAACGGGGTGACCATGGCCATGGGACGAGTTGCCAGCGACGAACAGCTGCTGCAACCCAAGGTGAAGGTTTGTAGGATCCTCCTCGTGATTATTGTGAGGTCGCGAACACGACCCTCCCAGCAAGTGAGGGCTGCCAAACGGATTCATTCCAAATATTTGCGAACTTCCTTGTGTGCTCGATTGTGCTACCGATCCTTGCTGCTGCGAACTAAGAAATGAAAATTTTCGTTATTTTTTCTTTTAAAAATTCTCGTAAATAAATTCGAAAACACGCAATAAATTGCACTCACATAAACAGAGGACTGCAGGCCTGAGCGGCAGATGAGGAAATGATTCCCGCAAAGGAGTAGGAGTTATCGAGATGATGATGTTTTCTACCACCCCCTTTGATGGCACTACTACCACTCCGTTCGCCAATGAGGAGATTGATAAGCTCATCCCTACGAATGAACCTTTTTTTCCTACCCTTGACGAACGCCAGTATCTCTTTAGTTCTTCTGTTTGAGCCAGTTTTGATCCCAAGATCTATTAGCCTCCTCGACGTTTCTAAACTGTCCTTGTAAAGCGTGGTTGCGTGTTGCGCTGCAGATCTAAATGATTCTTCAAACACTAAAGGCGGTTTCTCGTTGGGTCCTTGTGGATGTGGATCACACTCGTGGGGTCGTTGCTGTTGCTCCTCACCTCCCCGATCCCGAGACACTATCGCTCCTCCCTCTCGCTGCTCCTTATTACACACGTACACCTATAAAGTACACACATACATGACAAATAGTGCATTTAGCATAAAGGAAGATATAAAAATAAATTGTTTTTTTAGAACACACGAACCTGTGCGATAGCCCTAGCACAATTTTGGAAGCTCGCCCACATGCGTTGTTGGAAGGCTTGGTTTTCCGTTTCTAAGAGGTTGCTGGCGTCATCCAGGTTTTTCTCCAGGTCATCGTGCCCAGGAGAACCACCACTCCCATTTAAGAGCAATGCATTGGGAATCCCAGTGGTGGGTTGTTCCTCTAGTTCTTCATCTCCCCACTCATTATTCTCCTCCTCGATCACACCTCCGGATGCACCATCCATCACTCACATCCAACGGTTCCGAACTGAAAGCACTCCAAATATTATTTAACTCGTGGAACTTTATGCTCACTCGACTGACCTGGTCCAATGCCCCTGTCTATCTGATCTCATCTGCTGTTTTCTATTTTTCTGAAGGAGAAGGGAAATGAGATCTTGAGCATACCGCTCTTCACACTGGGATGGGTTTACTCACATTCCGATCATCTCGCACCTTATAGCCTCTTCCATTGGTTCGTTTTTCACCACCATTCCTGTTCTGAGTTCTATTATAACAAGCTATGAAACACTTCAGTCTGTGAAACGTTATATTCTAATTCCTACATACACCGTTATTTATATTGCCACTGCAATCCACAGAGTTCTTATATAAGGTCTTTGTTGCAAACGTAATTATTATGGTCACGTTCTACGTAAACCCCTAAAGCGTAGTAGATCCGCAATTCCCAAAATTTGGCTATAAGTAAAATCCCAGATTTTAAGCTCGAAAAATCACTAAATAGTTCGGAAAATGCTCGAAAGTGCTCAAAAAAGTTCGAAAAAACTTGAAATTTTCTTAAAAATACGAAAAAAATGGTTCAAAATCCCTGTAACGATGCTAGTCATTAGTACATTGTCAATATAATTCCTTATTTCGCAAATTCAGGAATGTTTACATTACATAATATGCCAATATTATTGGCTTTGCATAATTAGTTAAAAATTCAATTCTATTCTAGCTATGCTATAATGACTTGGAAATTACCTTCAAGCAATGCAGATTACAAAAATATGTTGCATTTTTGAAAGTTTCAATCATTGATAAATGAAATACATGCGCCATGTTTATGATGCCAGAAAACAAAAAGCTTTTCGAACGCTATGAATTTTTGATTAGAGATTTCGAGTACGTTTCAAGTTTCTTTGCACATGCTTTCAGCTTTACTATGTTGTATTTCCATACACCTTTAGTTTTTGAGGATTTCAGTGATGGAGGGTGCAGAAAAATTGTTAGATATTGTTTTCATGTTAACTAGATATATTTTATTGATATGAAATCGGAAGCATATGTATAAAACGGCGTCAACTACTGGTACTGAATGAATTGGCAAGGGTAAGAATATCACGCACGTCTATTGGAGGATAGTTTTGCAGTAGTTTCATGTTGCTTGGGAAGTCACCAGTCAACAACTCTGTACGGATGTGTCTAAAACACGAACAGTTTGAAGTTTAAAGTAGTTTAAAAAAACAATACTTCAAGCATAATCACATAATCCTAGAATCCCTTACATGATCATAGCAGAGGCAAGGTCAATGAGGAAGTCAAATCGTTTATGATCAGATAACAAACTATCCCAGATCCTTAGAACTTCTGGCAACGCAAATTCTTGTGACATCAGTAACGTGATCCATCTAACAACCCACACAATTTACAAACTCATACCATCATCACAACTAATGATACCTAAATTATTTAAGTCTTTCAGACACTAATTCGCACGAACCTAAATGCAAAGTATTGAGGATGAATTTCAAGCTTAACAATATGGGCATAGACGGCCTGATCCCTCAACTTCAGCCTGTCCATAAGCATCTCCATCATTCGCTTAATTCCAGAAACGGAGTTATCAAGCGACCTAATAAAGAAGTCCCTAATCTCTCCCATCAGGTTTGTGAACAAATAGAACGTATCTGCTTCCGCGTTCTCCCTCCAAGTTACATCTGGATCATTTGCAAGGGTATAGTAAATTGGTCCAATGATCTCGTTCATCCCTTGCACATACGACTGACCAGGGTTCAACTTTGCATATATAAATAATATCCTTTCCACTACCTCCCAGTGGTACTCCCCAGTCTCCGCACCGTCTTGATTCATAGGACCTTTAGGATTTATTTTGGTGATTCCTAACCCTTTCCTAATCACGTTGCTAGATTCCAGCACGACTGATTGAACGCGTTTGTGTAATCTGTCCATCTTGCCTGAGACCACCTGTTCGTTTGGATAAGCCGTTTCTGCTTGGAAAAAACTTATTTCTGGACACAGTCGTCTGCGAAAACATAATCCATAATGTCAGTAAAGTAACCAACAGCCA
>JAANSM010002572.1:0-14721 GCA_036850725.1 Orchesella villosa | reverse complement strand
TGTTACCTAAATGTACTACGTACATATATTTCACTACACAACAATTGTATGCTACCTGTCACATCCAAATGACATTTTACGGCTGACATACATATGTACATAAAATGAATTTAACGTCCATTTGTGTTACGTAAGTCCATCGTGAACCGCATTGATGCTATTTCCCACGACTAAATCGATTCAATACGAGCTCAATATGTATTGTTTCGGTCGCCACAATCGACAGTTGACATTTCTCGAATGTGAAGCATTATAATCTAACAAGATAAATCTTACATGATACCAAAAAAATGGACACATTTATGCATTACGTATAAAGAAAGTACCAAAACCAAGGTTCTAACGATGCACGATGGCGCGCATCAAAACCTTCTCGCTTCTACATATATATTGTACTTCCGCTGTGTATATGATTTTACAGAGTCTTCCCTTCAATCGAACTCCGAAATAAACTTTCTATTGTTTAGTTTACTCAGAGAAACGAGAATTTGATGGGGATTTACACGATATATTATAAAACACTTTAGCCTCTTGTGTTGTCTACACATGGATATATGCATATGGCGTCGTTAACTCGATCATTCGATTGTAAGCCTATAATTTCCTTTCCTAACTGATCCCCTTCTCATTCGCAACTCCTCCATTTTCGGGATCGGATGGATCCTATCCGATTCGCCTGCAGTGTTATTATGTTAATGTACAGCCTAATATGTATTCCACTTTGAATACGTTAGAACCTAATATCAGGCCCGTGTTAAAAAACCCACACATACTCGATTCCTTTTAAGACAAAAGAGACTGGCAATATATAGAGAAGCGGTGAGGTAGGAATCTACAATAATGGTCATGGTATCGTTCCTGAAAAGAGTCGTTCAAAGAATTTCCTACGATACGCTGCTCTCTTCTCCAAATGCTCTTCTTGGTACTTGTAACACATGCATGGGAAAATTTGATTCGCAGGCAGTGTGTCAAGTAACTCTCTGATGCGAATTCTAAGATGCTTCTTCCTTTCACACGTTATGGACAACAACAAAAAATCGTGGTGTATGTTTGTTTGTGTATATGTACGTAAGTACTGGTAAGTATCGATGTGAGATGCGATGTTACACCGCGGCTTTAGTATTTTACAAAATTGCGGTCCTCTGCTACATCCACAGGATTCACAAAGTGTAGTTCGAATATTTCTGGTGGGATACACGCAAACTACAAGAAATAATGATTATTTTGGAATCAAAAAAGACCTGCACAAGGTAAGTAAACACAAACTACATAATACATGGTATGTGTTACACAGGAAGTAACAGCATTGAGAATTTCGTGTATGTACCATTAGCGGTAGAAGAGAGTATAGCGTTATATGACGTTGAACATGACTATAATGATTCAGTTATAACTGCAAACTGTTTGTTTCAGTATCATTTCTGGGAAATTGCTAGAAATACAGCAATAGGATTATCATATCTGACTGCAATCTGTATACTGGAGAGACGCTATATACGTATCTATTCAAAGTAACTAGTTAGCGCATAATTTCTGGGGATAACCTGCCCTATATTTTGGCAATTTCACTCCAGTTTCTTCCAAGGGTTAAAACTGCCGTTATCTGTTACCAAGTTTATCATATAAATACAAATAAGCTTTATAGCAGCGAATACTATGATTTTGTCAATTCGATTTTATGCTTAAAGTAGATAATTAATCATAAAGTATTTTATGATAATGGATGGAGAATGATATGGAATTTGTTCATCATAACTGAAGTGATTTAGCTCCCCTGTTTTTACAAATCACTTTGTTTTACATGCTACAATTTTTGTAGATAAGTCGGCGTAGACAGTAACTGCATAGTAACTTATAATGTAAAAGCTTTCCTGCTTTCTTTTGTATGTCTTGAGACTGGCAAGTTAATAAAATGCCAAGCATCTATATACAGTAATAGTTAGTAGGCCTATAACAGTAACTTTATTAAAGTTCGCATTCCTTTGGCCCTTCCGCAAAAAATTAACCACACAGAATTGTTACAGCTAATGGGCACCAAGCTCTTATGAATCCTAAGCTTCTCTAGTCCTTTCTTTGTACACTTTCTTTGTCGTCGAAAGTGTGTAATCAAGTTAAGTTGTCTTCTTTAAGGTTTCGGGGATTACTTTCTCTTCGCATGTACACACATTGTAGTATGTTCCACACTACGCCTTAATTGCTTCGTAATAATGACTAGATTCTGTCAACTATAACGGAGAAGTAATTGCATTGATCACCGGCTTCAACCTCAGAAATTGGTCACGGATTCCTTCGCTTTCCCCCATCCTATTTTTGCCTGTACAGTGATTCTTACTACCTAATAGTTAATGTGTACGTTCCATAGCGATAGCCACAACACACACACACACACACACTGCCTTATCATATCACCATTAGGTTAGGCTCGTTTCGGTTACAACCACATACGGATTTGGTAACAGTGTTGTTTTTCAATTACTAGAGAAAGAACCAGGCTAAACTTACCAGGATCAGCACACTCACATTTTGTATAATATGATGAAGGGAGTAGAAACTAAAGTCCTGCTCAGATTTTTTGGGAAAGCAGTAGTAGGAGTACTATATAAATATTTAATTCAGTTTCTTATTGACTCGTTCACAGTTATATTTCCCACCCTAAATAAAGTTTCATAATTAGATCAAAAAGTTTTTTAGAAGACTGCATGATGATAACCTTATTTAATAACAAATGAGTAGTTTTCGAGGCTCGTTCGTATAGTATCAATCCAGGCAGTTGATAGTAGTTGTGAATTGGGTAAAAAAGTAAAGATCGAACTCATACCTGACCGAACAAACAGAAATAAAAAAAAAGAAAATATGGGGAAAATAAAAGTCTATATAAAATGTGAATGCTTGAATACGAAGATTAATTTCAGTCACAGAACTCAAGAAACTACAACTAATTCCACGATAAAATCTAAACTTGAAGCCAACTTCCTTGAAGCTTTCACCTTTCCCTGCACAAAGAAAGAGCAACTCAACTATTTACTTCCTCTTATTCCTTCCATTCGAGAAACACACTCAAATCCCTTGCTACTTTCCCTCCTGACTCCTGCGTCAGCAATGCCACGAAACCTGGATCTTCACCGTAGCCTAGCTCAAATGCTTCTGCCACTTGCCATGTTCTCCATTTTCTCTAAAAACTTCTCCAGACTCTTCATCCTCTCTTGCTTTCTCAATCTGCTCACTTGCAACCACTGCCACATTATATTTCTGTTGATGATGATGCTATACTCACACTCTACTACTACACAGTAAACTCTCAAAAACTATGTGAACCAGTTGGTCGACATGTGAGCAACAAAACTTGAAACTAGTATTATGGGAGAGGCAAAGTGAGCTCAAGTCAGCTAGTAAAACTGCTTTCAACTATTTGTTTGCAGTCGCTCTAACATCCATGTTTTTTGTCATGCCTTTGCTGTACACAAAGTTGCAACAAAAAAAAGCCCCGAAAAAGAGGAAAAAGTGGTTGAATTTACAATTCCAAGAGAAGAAGAATGCAACACAATGGGAGGCTGTGAAAAAGGAGAGAAACAAAAAAGTACCTGAGTAAATTTCATGTTATATTATATAACAGTTTACTAACTAGCTAGCTCAAAATAAAACCCCACAAAATCTCCTTTCTTCTCCTTCTCCGTTCTACCACTCTGACAAAGGATAAAAGATATGTTAAGCATTCCGTGACCTACTGAATGATTATTTGTGATTGTGATTATGCATTTTATTTTCGTTTAGCATGCTCTTCCGCTAACGCGCAAGTTAGATTTATGATGCTCTTAACATGCCGAGTGTGTGCAGTAGTACCCCTTATGCTTACGACTTTTGACATTAAATTCACCCTACTGCAACACTACATGAACCATGAAAACCTTATTGATGAAACAGACAAGCCAACAATCAGTTTCGGAGCCGATGAAAAACTATATATAAGGTTTTCCTTTCTTTAAGGCTGAGGCTAGGCTAGCAAGTGGTCTGCTTAAAACTGTATCCGATAGAAAAGTATAGTTATTACAAAACACATTCAAGTCTCCAGCAAATATACATTGAATGAACAGTCAGAATGCAAAAGGATTAACATTGAATTCGTAAAGTTGAGCTATCCCGTAAAAAAGGGAAAACAGTTGTGGCTTGATGACTAACGAGAAGAATTTAAGAATTTGTTCTACAATATGGGAAATCGCAGATGAAAAAAGATGCAAAATGTAAGGAAAAACTACATATACACACAGACACGACTTTATAGTCAACTCCTCCAGAGAGAGCAGGAAATGGTTGCTCGCTTGATTGCTTTTTGCATGCTTGTGTAGCATAAAGACCAGCAAATCCAGGAAAACTGGTTTCAGCTAAGAAATAAAAAATGGTAAAAGGAAAGGAGTAGGGAAGGTAACACTACCAGAAAAAGAAGTATCATGTGAAATATGTGTACTAAGCTTAAAGAAAAGGGCATGAGAATAGGACCCAAAGGGTAGAATGCTAGTTTCCTCCCTCCATTTTTTCCTTTCAATCCTTCGTTCCTCATGTCGCCGTCTTGCCACCTCTTTTCATATATACAGTCAATAACTTGGTTACTTATTCCTTCGCCTTAAGATAGCTTTTAAAAAGGAATAATGGATCAAAAATGCTTATCCTAGCTCTAGCATAGTTTGTACCTGCTGTTCTCAACTGAAGAGAATTTTGTGTATGTGCCTATATTTCTGTTATTTAAGAAGGTGTAGTAAGTAGTATGTGGGCATGAATTATAGTAATAATGGTAAACTTTATGATGGAATGTATACGGAGAGGGGTGGGTTTTACTGAGAAAACCTGGTCCGCTTCTGTTTCTAATGTCTGGGAACGTCTTGCTCCATATTATTATTAGTGTAGAGTCAAGAGTGCCACTGCTGCTGCGGCTTTTCTTCTTTCACAAAACACTAACATAACACAACATTCCATGAAAACATCTATAGTGTCCTAGTCCTAATGTATCTTGTTTTTGATTGATGTGATCTTGTGGAAAGTGTAGCTTCAAGGATAATGGCCCAGCATCCAAATGCTTTTTAAGTAGGTACTGTTGTTGAATCTAGATGATGTATACGATACGAGTATTTGCCTACTTTGAAACAGCTGGTGATGATGTTTGGCTCAGGTTACATTCCAGCATACCAATCTATACATTTCCAGCATACAATTTGGTGCTGATGTGATTTAAAAAAATAGGGTTATAAGGTATTTACACGAGGCAAAGTGTTATATTGACAGGAATAGAGAAAGGGTGTAAAGCAGGATAAAAAACAAAACACTCTCAATGTCTTGTTGGAGTAGAGTATGATCTTACTCTCTCACGCAGCCAGCATTTTTCCACAAGAATAGAGCTTATTGGTTCGAAAGACTGGTTTCATGTGCTGTTTAGCTCCTGTTGTAAGTAGAAACGCACGATATAAACTTGCAATACCTGATTTGTAAGTGAGACAACCAATCTTTATCACTGGAAATCCAGCTTGCTACCAAAATCCTTCCTTGCAATGAAAACAACAGACTTGGACTCTGACTATATAGTGTACTGTATATATACGCTAGTTTGGTTTAGATTTTGGATACAAGAAGTGGAAACAAGTCGACGTTACATGAGTTGGATGGCTTAATTAAATCATGTAATTAGAGAAAGAAATAGTAACTTACGGTTAGTTCTTCATCTGCTGACTTTCACAAAAGCCCCATAAAATCTCCCTTAACTGCAATCAGGGAGCACAGCATGAGCCCCTAAGAGGTAGACGTGAGTTATTATTAGCGGAGTTTTTAAGAGACCTACTTCAAGTCATATTTTCCTTTTAAGTCCAAATTTAAGATGTTGTATGCATACCACTGAACTGACTCGTCTGCTAACTCCCATTTCCCCTTCTTTCCTTGTGTTGTGGGTGTATCGTGATCGCGATGCAACTATCTGCACATTTTAAGACCCTTTAACGTGTACCGCACCGGCATGAATATGCTTCTTTTATATGGCCCGAGATTAAAGTTAGCTTGAAATAAACTGGCTACGCTCAACTATTACGTGATATTACAATGAATGAAAGAATAAGGTGGTAGTACATAGTATACTAGCTAAAAGAATAATGGAAACAAAGTGCTTTCACCGAGAAGAGAAAGTAATGTAGTCTGAAAGCTGTTGTTGGCCATAGAAAAGCAGCCGTTTCTAGCACCCGTTTTTTGCCACCATGTTTTTCATCGCCACTTTTTCTCTACATAAGTGAAGAATGAATGAAAAAAAGGATAATGTTTGGATATGCATGTGCACACTCGTCCTCTCACTCACTCACACACACACACATATACGCATGCATGGGTGCAACCAAGTTAGAGCGTCCATTGAATCTCGTAATCATAAGTAAGAATGTAGTAACGTTACTTATTGTTAGTTACCCATTTTTTACATTACACTACACTACGGATATAAATGTCGAGTGAAGTGAAAGCATTTAGTTTCATTTGGCAAGGAACCAGAAGGCAATAATGTACAAAAGCTTTATGCTCCCTAGTCCGACGGGTTTTACGGGAGCTCGCAAAACATTCGCCGTGCTCATTATGTATTGCTAAAGTTTGAACTTAAACTACCAAAGTTTCCTTTTTCTTTACGGTTGCTCCCTATACTTACGTACCCGCCACCCTGTCTTGTTACTTCCCATTATAAGGGAGAAAATGGTAAATGGGGGTCCTCATATCGCTATTGCTTCTTATTCTTTTTTTTGTCTTGTTCAACTGCTATTATTCGCGAGATGATGATTCAGATTCAGAGAATAGAGAAAATAAATCCCTTCCACTGAAGAGGTATACGTTTTGTGGGCTGTGAGAAAGAGACGACAGTTATATGGCTTCAGCTTTGGCCATTCTAGGATTTGTTTGTTTGTTTACTGACTTTTACTTTTCTCGTTCCTTTTTTTTTGCGGTGTGGTGTGGGTATTTGTTAACTTATTGGGAACAGCTTGAGCAGTGGTGGCTGTATAACAGAATTGTCATTTCGTTGGCTTTTCCTAAACTACGTACTCTCTTAACTTGGATGGCGAAAGGTAGAGTTATTGCTCCAAAATTTGGACACATAGGAATTCATGGGTCTCACTCACACAGTACAGTTTAGCTATACTCACAAGCCCCAGTCATAAAAAGGTGTAAAAGAGTGTGTTGTAGTAGCATCAGTATTTTTGTGACTTTTGATTTTATAGCTTTTATTCTTTGTCACTATGCTGGGTGCTTATATCAATGTGCTCTCTCCTTTCCCACGACTCAAACACGATTCGAGAGAAAAACTTATTGTGAGAAAGGCCAATGACAAAGCATTGACAACAAAAAATAAGTTTCTTTATTTTCATAACTAAACCGAACCAAAGTGAGCGTTTTGTTGTATCGGAATGAATGAAAAGTTTTGTTATTTCTAGATGGGATCAAACGAAAGAAGGTTTCAGACGCCTCTCTTTCCCCCTCGACTGTATATTTTATTGTTGTCTTTTTTACTCAATACAATAAAACATAAGTACTCAACTTGCTGGTTCGAGAAAATCAGCTAGTTTTTCTCTTCTAGTTGCTTGACTTATAATAGCATATAGGATGCAATATTCTTGCAAAATGTTTTCCGGGAAAAAGTTAGTTCCCACTGAGGCAGTAGCAGTGGGTACGGCTGTAAAAACTGGAAAAGGAAACGTTTTCGACTGAAGATCTCTTAACATTGAATGATTGCCATCATCTGTATCGAACGGAAGTAATATACACGTCTACGTTCTTAAGAAAGAGGAGACATAATCCAATATATAACATAACAAAGCACATTGCTGAGAATACATGGAAAACTAAGCTGAAAGTAAAGTTTTAAACCTAAAGTGAGAGCATGTAGTTTAAGTAGATTGCGACACACTACTGCTACTTGTGACTTGTAAGTAGATATGCGAGATCATTTGCAAGTAAATAAAGAACGAGTCATTATTATCAAAGACAGGACGAAGGAAGTGAGAATGGGTGCGTGAATTTTTTTGCATCGTCTTGTTAAGACCGTCTCTGTAGAAGCACTTACTCATTCTTATCCTGGAGAAGAGTTGCATTGTCTTTTCGTTGTAAAGTAGTAAGAGCAGCACTCCACATTTGCGGTCTTTGACCATATAAAATTGCGCAAATTACTGAGCTATATCGTACACAACCTACTTGTCTCTGAACAACTAAACATACAAGTACCAACAAGTTGTCCACGCAATTCTCATCTACCATGTTACTATCTCGAAAGTTCCATTTTTTGTCTAAAAAATAAGTGTTGTGAAAACTTTACACCATTTTCTCAGCGGTATTATTACACCAGTTTTATAGCATTACCATTTTTGTATGTGAATACATAGAACTTTATAGAACAAGTTTATAATACCACTGCAGCTGCAACAAATTTCTCAAATAAAGCTAAAATGGATTTTACTATGTATATATTATGCACATATATTTGCGCATGAAATTATATTTCATTGTGTTTACTTTCATCCTTACCAATAGCATGTCTTGCCCTATATGCTTTTACGTACGTTAAGACAACAGAAAATATGAATTTGCAACGGTATTTTGATTGTTTAGATTCGCCCTATGTAACGCATATGTATGTATGAATACATATTCATATTCACAATGCTGCTTCGAAATAAAGAGCCAACTCTAATTCAACTTGCGTTTTGTGCTGATGCAAATCAGCGAGGGACACAAATGAAAATATGTTATACGAGCTAGCCCCTGCATATCCTGCATTTATTGTTTCTTCATTTTCTCCATGTCATGCCCTTAGTTAATGTTATTCATAATACAGCAAAAATGTCGCATCCTGGCAATACGAGGCAGTAAAAATAATACAAAATAAATCAAATGGTGAAAGCTACCACGATACCACCAGATTTTGTGTTCTTGCTTGAAACATGCATTGTATATGCACGCACACAATGTAAACTAGACTTGACTAGACTTACGTATACTTGCTCCCTGAGCAGAATCATTACTAGAAAGGATCGAAAAGAAAATGAGACAAAAAAAGTTTAGCTTCTTTTTGCTTTCATTGTATGATGTATGAAATGAGTGAATCCTACTTTAGATGATAGGAGCGTCGTTCCTGAATCTATGAATTCCACTTTATAGCCATAAAACCGAGTAAGATTTTAGTTGTGTAGCTTTTGATACCAAGAAGAACTCCACGGGTGGGTGCTGGTGGCATGCCGCGTGCTTGTATTTGCATTTTCATTATGAGAAAGTATTTTTCTTCTGCCTGGAAATGGTATACTGAAGAAAAAGGCATGTCAGTTACTCCAAGTCTACAAAATTGAACTACACTATTTCTATTCTCACTTTTCCCTCCTCTCACTCTCATCCAAAATGTAAATCTACCAAAACTTTCCCCAGAGTTAGATATACATATTATTAGTTAAGCACGATACGAAAGACTGAAATAGTAGTGATTTTTATTCTTTGTAAAGGAATTGGCCCACATTTCTCAATTTTTCTATTCACATATTCGCCATTGAAAATGAGTGCTGACGGTGACAGATCGTATTTTTGGTACTTTTCAGATAGACCATTGAGGAAACCTAAAAAGTCAAAAGTTATTGTTCCCAATAGTCAAGGAATCAGAGTGTCATTTGGTCTTTGGCTTGGTTTGCTGTGGCCCCGCTTTCTCCTTCGTTTTCCTAAAGTGTTTTGAGAAGAATGTTTGTGCCACGACCAATTCAAGAACAAGTCTCTGAGGCCGAACCCAGTTTCCTGTAACATCCCACGACGTGTTCGACAAAAATACTATCTAAATTTTTTTTACGAAAAGAATGGCCACATGATGCAGTAGAGAAAATAGAGCTCACAGTTGAGGTTTTACTACTAGAGCAGATGTGTGAAGAGAGCAAAACGACTTATTTTGACTCGTTGAGGTTGTATGTGTCATAAATTGAAATTTACAAACGTTATACACAATCATAATTTGGAGACAAAAAATGACAACACAAAGCACAAAACTTCATGAACCACTCTGTCGGTAAAGCTCTGTGGGGCGAAACACAACTCGTGGTTATTGTGAACGAGAAGAAATAGGGTAAATGTCCTTCTATATACACTCTGCCTTTATATATGTATTAAATATACCTGTCCTAAATAGTTTGCAACAACTACCGCATATAAACTTTCATTGCAGAGTTTTAAAAAGAAGTTGAACACCGGCTGTTGACCGACGGCGACTTTCACGACGTGGTGAAATGACACTTACACTTTCTGTTATGTAATGGGAACGATTGGGGTGAAATACGATGGAATCGCATGCATAAAATAAGGACACTTAGCATCTCCTTATAATTTTTTGTAGTGCTTCATGAATACATATACATTGAAATCCGCATAGAACAAGGCAACCCGCAGTACAACATGGTGTAGCTATACAGCAAAAAAGAATTTGGTTCCTCAATGTCTTCCAATCATTTATCCTGCTATACACGATTAGGTTTTCTCCTCTGAAAACTCTGCATGTACAACGTAGATGTTGAACATAACGTACAACTTCTCCTTAAAAGAAAATTGTTCTTTTCATTGCCCTATTCTACTGAAAAATATAGGAGAAAGCGGTCTATTATCATTCAATGATAAGATCAGACTACTGATGTATCTGTGTCGGCTATGGTGAACACAGTCGTTTCTCTTTTAGAATAAAAATGGTCTTTTATTTAGACCCATTTATTACACACAGCAGTTATACTTGCTTCGTTTGTAGAAAACTACACGTATATTCAAACAATGGCGTTGCATTGTATATTTTTAGTATATCTGCCCGTACATGAAGTGGTTTTTTACCCATTACAGATTTCGAAGCTTTTGCCATACTATGATGATCATGTATATATACGTATATGTTCCAGTTTCACAATTCACACAGCTTTTCCTTCCTTTTTCAAACTGCCACGTCATTTATACAAGTCCATTGCGCTAACGCTTACATATTGTTCTAACACGTAAGTTTTATGTAAGTTGATATTTCAAACATGGCCACACAAGAATATATTTTTTTTACTTTCTTTAAAAATGTCTAAGCCAAAAACCAAACTATTTCAGATACGGAATTACTTAAGTTAGCTAGCTAACAAAGGGAGTCACAGTTTTTTTACTTGCTCGCGTCGCTTTGATGGTTCCACTTCCAGTATACCTTACATTGCATATGAAAAGGACCGAGTTTGCGGTATCAAATGTAAGCAGGTCATCGAAAAAACGTAGCGCAGAGAAGGTCTCATGGGATCTCGTGTTTGTGTTGAAAAACATTGCATTTCTGAAATAGCTTCCATGCTACGTAGACATAGACTGAAGTTACTTATCCTTAGAGTTGTAGGTTGTAGTACATACTATACTTATGTATACGTATTATGTATGACAATGTACGAACATTTTGAATTTACAAAGTGAAATTCTTTCACCATTTAGTCTGTTGTAGCTGTAGCAGTAGTGGCCACAAACAAAGTATATATGTATACACACATGCTGCTACATTACCCACATAACAGTCAAAGTCAAGCACAAGTACAAGTAAATGTGTAGATTACGTCTATATGGATGATTGTGTGTACACATTTAGGATCTAGGATAGGTTAAGTTTTATCATGAATATAAAAGTGTAGAATAGTAATAATTTGGATAAGGAAACGGTTATTATCGTTCTTCTCAACAAATATTAAAATATTAGTATCATATATTCTTGGATTTACGTGCTATATATATGTGGAATATTGTGAGTCCATCTTTTTTAATGGTATCTACAATAAATGTACATACTTAATTCATATTGGATGGCTTATTCTATTTCCTACAGCTTCCATATTCATTCTGTTTTAAGCTAAAATCCGTTGTCGTATCATAATCATGTATATACTTATATGGATACGTGGTCGAGTTACAACTGCATTCTGGTTAACCTTTCACTTCAACGAGAAGCATGCTGCTGAACACAAGCAGCGTTTTATGCTGCAAACTACTGCATAAGAAATAAAATACATTGTTGCACAATAAAATATACCAACATGAAAACTTAAGCTTCATTCTTTATCGAAAGAGAAAAAAGACTGCATCAACTGTGACGGGAATACAGTTTGAGCAGACCACCACCACACACAAAAAGCTTTAGTGGATGATGACCAGCTTGCTAAACTACAAACAAGCTCGTTCATCTTTTCTTCCATTCAAGACTGTTAGCTTTATTTCTTACAGTTATTATACTATATCAGACCCATAAGCTTATTTTTCGTTTTGTCCGCCTTCAAAGAACAATAGTCGTAAAGTGCAGAATGATGAAGAGTTATAAGAGAGGAAACAGTGGAGTCCTTCGGAGCTTCAACAAGATATGCATGTATATTATATGAAACAAGTGCTCTAGCGCATTTGTATCAATCTCATGAGACCGAAACAGAACCTCATAAAACGGTGAAAAGGCTCTCTTGCTTGACTAAATTGTAAAGAAAATAACTCGATTCACCGTAATGATGTTGAGAGGAAACTACTACATTCATTTCAATTAAGTTTATTTACGCAAACGATACACTAAAATGGAACGTAATTTGCTGGATGTGAGCAGTTTTTTTGTGAATACAAACTCTCAACGAAAACTTTGATCTTCCATTCTATACAAAACGAATTCAACTTTTGTGATCGTAAGCAAGCATGTCAATGAAATTAGAGTAGACTAATAGAATCAAGAAGAGCATCAAGAACCTTCAAGAAGGATATATGCCTACAGAGGTCGTGATGAAGTACACGTGAAAGTTAAATCTAATGTACGCAAATTTAATTTTTAAGTAATGAATGAATTTGAGTTTTAATTGTGCATGGTCATTCATATATATGAATGAGGTGTTTGTATTTCATTGTTAACTGTGTATATAGCTCCATCGAATCTTTAAAAATTAAGTGCAAATACATGAAGTTTTAAGCCACTAGAATCACAAACAATTTCAAATCGTTGATGTAGCACCGCATACAATGGAGTAATCTCGCCTCTCATATCTACAATCATGCAAAATAAAGCTTATAATATCATGTGCAGCAAATGTCTGTATATAGTCTGTTCTTTCCTTGTTTCCTTCACACTTAGAAACTAGTACACAAAAATAAAGCAAGTGATCTGCAAACGGCAACATTACGCTTAAGTGTCAAGCCTGTTTCATTGTAATTAGTTGCACAGAACTAAATGTACAGGGTACCAGGCGTGAGTATATACCCTTGAAATGGAAAGTTTAATTAAAATCTACTTCTACTACTTTCATTAACAAATTAAACTTCTCCATTTCCACGAGGTGAGATGTAAGTATACAATAGTAAGTTTGAATAAAGTTTTTGTTTCACTGAATGAGGTGAAGTATTGTCGAGGGATTCGAATTTTTTTACACAGAAGTTGTATTTGACACCTGCAACCAAGATGTTTAAGCACAGTAAAGCATTCTTCATCACATCATTCAAAAAACTTTTACAATTAAGTTGTTGAGACCATGTAGTAATTGTAGCTAATGGGTTGACTGGAGTATTATATTAAATTACAATAATTATGTGTTTACCACGTCCCATATTTACAAACAGTACTAGTACTTACGACTAAAGTGTATAAATATGACCAAAATAATGCCAGCTAACCCACTATAATCATCATTTAATCACTAATCACTGATCAGTATAATTTATTATATGACCAGTAGTTCAATAGTAAACATAATAATTATTGCAAAAAATGACGAAACACGCTTGTAAAGAGATATTGGTGTTTTTATTGATTGACTGACTGATATTATCTGGGTTTTTTGTGGTAGTAACCCAATCTCGATACAGATTTGACTTTCCATTAAACCCTTTTGCATAACCAAATCGTAGCCAATATAATCACCCTTCCTGCTGTATTTTTCTCCTTTTACAGGAAAATCCTTTCATACCGATTACAATCGAGAAGAAGAGAAATGCATCCAACTGGCAAATAATGGTTGAGGAGCACTCAGCAGGAAAGTATCTTATTCGCGTTGAATGAAACTTGATGAAGTTAAATGCTAATTTCGTTACTTTCCATATAATGCTTTACCCGTCAAACTTCCTTTCATAAAATATAGCAAAGCAAATATAGACTATCAGCACGCATTCTTTGATCCATCAATCACTGGATGGATTTTGGGGGGCAATTATAATGTGTTCGTTTAATGGCAGGACTTTATCAGAAAACGCATAAATTTCCTGGAAAGTCATGATTGCAGCTCGCGGTTTCCTAAGAACTAACGAAGCGACTACTCAAGAGAGTGAATTTATTTGAGCTTCCTTCAATTACTGCAATGCGGAATTAATTTAATTTCCTATTCTATTTCCACATCTGATACGGCAATTGAACGAGCTTAATATATGTATGCACCCCGTTACGACACCAAAGAAAGTGGATAGTAAACTACTTTCTTCTCCACATTTTACACACTTTACGTTACCCCAAACTAGACGAATTGCACTTTTTCGGTTTTCTTGCTCCTTTTTTTGGTTCCCCAACTTTAACATTTTTCGTTTCTGTTTCGTACTTTGATCTCTAGATAGCAGGGTAGGAATATGTAAAAACATATTATGGATAAACTGCATGGTAAAAACATGTTTAAACATGGAGAAAAGATCATTTCTTTATCCATGTATAAAGTAAGCAGCATGGAAATATGGAAA
>JAANSM010002571.1:0-14724 GCA_036850725.1 Orchesella villosa | reverse complement strand
TCTAAGAATAGTGGTTGCTGGAGTTGCTCGTGGCGCCACCCCCGTATATCAAAACATAAATGTTGGGGGTGTACTATTGATTAACTCTTCGTAAGAATTTCCTATCGAAAAAATAATTTTTCGAATAGTTGAACACAAAATTCAATAAAAGGTTGCAAAAATGATTATCATTACAACTCTAGAAACCCTTGAGCAACAACACTAATAATCTATTTGGGTGTTTGTCGAATCCCAAAAAACCATCTATTCTATGCCTCATTTCTCATCAATGGGAATGATTGTGACACTTTGAAAGCTTGCAATTGTGAAGGAGCTGACACCCACATCCACATTCTCATCAGCATACTGCTTTCCCCCTAATTTTTGAATAATTGTAATGCCACATTGTACTCCCAGAAAATGACTAGTATTTCGCGATAATGCTGAAACATATAAAGCCCAAAAGCTATGCCGTGTCTCCTACATTCTATGCTCATGAAGTCAGGTTGGGAAAGCGTGAAACTCTCACCAGGTACATTAGAGGCCCAGTACCACCGCCACCAGTCATTAATTACAGTGCTGAGCTGAGACCATTTGATTCGCTATATATATGGGAGTATCACACACTAGGATGACCAGGAGGGAAGACTCATTTACTCGTATGTGTTTGTATATATTAGGTAAAAATGAGAAAGGATGAATTTTTATGGATAATGTATGAAGTGAATGTAATTACCAGAGATCAGCTAAATGCTGAGATGCCATTAACCCAATTTAAGGCCATTAACAATGTACTAAGTATGGTAATATGTAAGAACCATGTATGCAATGCATGCTTTCACTTCACTACTAAGTATTAGTCCGAAGTGAGGAGCAACATCACGAAGAAATGCTAAATGGTCCGTGGCTCCACATTTCTCTATTCCCGTTGCAATAGCCAGAGTATTTGAGAGAGAGAGAGAGACTCCAAAAAGATTATGCATATAAACAAGGGTTGAACCTAAAAAGTTGTAATCAAGAATTCATTCATTCAAACTAGCCTACACATGCATACATGGCTGAAAGTCATAATGACGCCATGATATTAGTTCACCCTGAGGTAGTAAACAGTTGTTATGTAACATTAAGTTCAGAAAAGTAAGTAAAAGCGGAGCCAAAAAGCATCCAATGATATGTAGCATTTAAACTGCTAATCACTACTTAATATCTGAATGGATAATGTGACAACCAGCAAAAACTCGCTTTGTGCTCGAGTCTAATGCTAATGTTCGTCGAATACAAACTATCATTTCATCATTATGAATGAGATGAGTTTATAGTCTGTTGATGAACTCCAAATTGAAATCGTAATGACGATGGGATGGGAAGTTGATGATGAGAGGTGAATCCAAATGAAGATGCATCGGCTCCTAGGATTGCTCATTTGGCTAAACAAATACAGATGCCATCAGCTGGAGCTCATTAATTTCATGCATTCATTTTGTTTTCTCCGTTTCCATCATCATCAGTAATGCATATTGACTAGAGCGATTTATGTAGACGATGATGGAGAAAGGAGTGAACCCCTCATTGACTCAAGTCATCATGAATCAAGATGATTTCATTAGAAATCCGCTCCCTTTGATTAATTTTTTTTGGCTTCTTTCTATCACTCAGATTTATACGAAAGATTACAAGTCTAGAGCTATGGCTTGTCGGTTTCTCTCAATAAGGCTTTATAATGACGACATGAAAGGCGTCGCAAAATCTTTCTGCATTTAGTCAAGTACTACCTACATATAAAGCAGACTTTTTGACTTTCTTTTATAAAGCTTACAGTTCAGTGAAATTCTTTAGATGGAAAGATAAAATCTACGACTGTGTTCCTCCAATGGCTATTATATGCATCCGCAAAGTTAGTCTCCTTACCGCTAACTTAAGAATAAGTATCCTAATTCCAATTTCTACAAGTATCATACTTGAGTAGAAAAAACCGTTGCTGGAATATGCTGAGCAACAGAAGCAAGTGGTTCAGTTTTTTTTTCAACCTTCAAAATCTATCACAAGTTTCATTGCTGTTAGGATTTTGCTGTTGCTCAGCATTTCCCTTCGCAGTTGCGCTTGTTTGCTAAGCTTTCTTTTAGATGGAATTTGGAATCGTGTTGGTATTGAAAATGACAGCATCGTGTTAGTGTTCGGACACAGAGGCTAAGTGTCGCATGGTGCGAATGAAAAATATTTCTTCGTAAAAGATGAAAATGTGTACTCTGTACTTTAATTTGATATCATAAGAGAGTTCAGCAGATGTTCAAAGGGCTCATTTCCCTTTTTTGTTTTCGTGATACAAATTATTTACACAAGTCTCCGGTTGGTAATGTTTCAACCCTTATTCCTATATTTACCAACACCAACACTAGTGTCTGTCGCTATAACTAACTACTCACTCAATTTAAACTATATGTATTCACACAAACACATATATGCATCACATTACTAATGCGGTGCAAAAAAAAGTATGAGAATAGGAGTAAGCCGCCTAAATAATATGTATATTCCAGGAAAGTTGTAGAGGAGTGATGAACCTATTCCAATGTTGACTTCTTAAACAGGCTGCAACTTCGTATTGAATGGCGTAGAAGATGGTTACTATAAATACTGTCGCGGATGTGGAATATTATCATGGTTTAAAATAAAAGTGGTAATGGGAAGTTTTTTGTCTAGTGTTTAGGAAAGAATACAATCAGTTATAAATTAATTAATGGAGTAATTTTTGGAAAGTTAAAAAATTAATAGGGGGCTTCATATGCGCGTTCCAATCAGTAAAGGGTGTTAAACTACTTTATCGAACTATAAGTTCGGTTTCCCATACCATATGTTATTTTAAACAGTTTACGTTTATTGTCGTTGGAAAAGATTCTACCGAAAATTACCGACACTACTTAAAACACGTAAATCGAAACTTAGTTTTAAGAAATCAGGCACGCTTTGAATGTTATCTTAATGCTTTGGTATTGGGAGTACTTAAAAGTTTTCAGTAATTAGGTAATTTTTTGTAATTAGGTAACACAAAATTTCGATACTTTATTCATCGAATTATTGTATCGAAATTTTGTGTAGTTTTTCTTGATTTTGTACCACAAGTACAGTTGACCGAAAGTTAACCTGTTAGGAATACGAAGACAACCGAGTCTTGCCGAACCCTCAAAATGCTTTACACTTAAGTAAACGATACGTCGGCAGTTCGATGGCGAGATTTTTGTTCGATATGACGGATGTGCGTGGGTCGTATCGAAAATAATTACAAACTGAAAAATGTAGTAGGTTATGTTACTTGCAGGAATTTGTTTTTGATACATAAATGTTACCTAGGATTTCAAATTGTTCCAGAAAAGTCTAGTTTCAGGCAGCGTCAAGGTTGTGCCAACCATTTTAAACCGAAACATTACATTTTAACACCCAGCAACAGAAGCAGCGGCTCATTTCATTCTCGATAGCATGTACATAGTATACATATTTATGCTCACACTGTGAGTAAGCTGTGTAAAGTGTGTGCAAGATAGAGATAGAACAAATGGAAGAGAGAAGCAAGACGAAGAAAAAATGTAGAGCTGTAAATCTTTCAAAACCCCTGTTTCATAAATTATCATACAAAGCCTCTTGTCGGAATTCTTGTATGTTGTTTCCCCAGAACTTAGTTATATATGGAGTTTTTAACGTTGAGAAAAGTGCGTTATGTTCAATGTTCGCTTTGAAATGTAGTTGGTTGGTAAATTTTGCTGTTTGCGGTATATGTATGTATTAAACAATATGAATTCATTCAGCGTACATAAATATATACATAAAAAGTCTGCCCGAATGCTGCAGCCATATTACACAGTACTTGAGACACATTCTAGTCTAGCGATTCTAGCCAGTTCAGATATATCCTATACGGACATAAACTAGCATATACTAGATTATTAGCAATAGAGGATCACAAGCACAAGTTGGAGAAGGATATCAGCACAATTTTGTCTTAAGGAGTAGGAAAACGAAAAAAAAGTAAAAGAGCAACCATGTAAGGTATCAGTAATAAGCAGAAAGGAAAAGCACGAATCAACTTAAGGCAATGTTACAGAAAAACCATGAAGGATGAAGAATAAGACGCGCAACACGGAGTATTCATGAGGTGGTGTACACATTGGGTAACCAAATGTAGAAGTGAAGTGAACAATATACAAGAAAAATACAAGACCTTTCCCTCCTTACTTGCCCTTACCACTTCCCAACGAAAGTTGTAAAAACTGGGAAAGAGAGAGAGAGAGAGAAAAAAAGTGCTGGATGATAAGAACTTTCATATAAAAAACTTCCTCGTATTTTTTCTCCGTTCCACTGCCATAGGCAAAACATTTATTGTAAGTACCACGCCATTTCGTATCAAAGTAGACCACAGCAACCGTTGAAATGAACTTGTATGCAAGATTCCTCACAGACTTGACTTTATACACATACACTTATCGTTAGTGTATTTGGCCCCCCTTTTACAAGCTACTAGACTTGCTCACTCCATCTATAATAATTCAAAGGAGATATGTATGTTCTCGCATATAAATAAAACGTATAAATTTTCACGTGGTTGTAATGTATTGGATACAAGGAAGGGAAAAAGCCTAATGAGAAAATAAAGAAAAAGGAACTGATACCTGAATTTCTTTCTCTTTCTCCCATGCATGAACACAAATAGTACACACACACACACGGTAACATGATGTATGTTTACAGGAAAAAAGATATTTTAACTATGGTTGCTAATGGTAAGGTCTATCTCAANGAAAATAAAGAAAAAGGAACTGATACCTGAATTTCTTTCTCTTTCTCCCATGCATGAACACAAATAGTACACACACACACACACGGTAACATGATGTATGTTTACAGGCAAAAAGATATTTTAACTATGGTTGCTAATGGTAAGGTCTATCTCAAGAACTCAAGTTAGTGTATACGATAGAAAAGGAACAAGGAAAGAGAAAGTGAGGGGAAGACTAAAGTTAGTAAAGTAGCTTGTGTGACTGATAAAAAGTTGGAGACGCTTTTCTCCTCCCTTTTTCTCTTTTCTTTTCGTCTCCTCACCATAACCATATATATATGTATGCTCCACTGCCAATCTTTACTGACTTAATGAAGTGGCAGAATTTTCTTGGAAAAGTTTGGTGGATTCAATCCAGATTCCAAGTTACAGTCTTATGATTTGTCATTTTCTTAAATATCCACCTGAGCATTTTGTTTCAAGTTTTCATCTCTCGGCTCCAGCATGGGGTCGGTTGATGTGCGAATGTCAGAAAAGCAAGCAATCATCTTCGGAACCTTTACTTATTTAGGTTCATGTGAACGTACTTTACTATACATAAGTAGCTCGCTACCTTGTGTGTGTGTGGTATCAAGTATCAGCGTGATTTTTTCCAGACATTTCATACCTCCTGTCAAGTATATGATGAAACTCACTAAGTCCATCAACCAAACTATGGAGAGCCCTTTCACCAACAGCAAAGCATGTGTTTGTTTGTGGGGAAAATGGGAAGCTAACATATGAATTGTGTATGTGTGTATATGACTCGTGAAAATAGGAGCACTTCCCAGCAAAACAATATGCACATGTTGACGGCAGCATTATTTGTCCTGTTACGGAGAATAGGAAAAGCTGAGCAGTGAGCAGAAGAGGATGGATGAAAGTGTTTTCAAGAGTTATTCGAAAACGTTTGCTTGATTGAACGGGGAAAAGGGAATGAAGTTTTCTAAAAAGGTAGTTTGTGAATAAAGACTTTGAATGATAACAGCAGTGTAGATTTTTTCTCTATGAAAAATGGTCCTCTTTCTTGTTCTCTTTTCTCATCTAGCAAACAGCCCGGCGTTACTTCCAAACATGAATATCCACCGCCTATTTACCCCAAAAAAAAGTTTCTAGAGCTATATAAATAGATACATTCTAGTTGCACATCTGTTTATATACTTAGCTCTCTCTCTGGTCAGCCGTGTTTCTGCTTGCACTTGATATAATGTACACGAACTCCCATTTTCAGTGAACCATGCATATGCACGGAGGCATGCTTGTATTAGCTGAAACCTTTCCATTGATATCATTAGTTGTATACACATACATCGATAACATAACATAACACACTCTTGCACCGGTAAGCAGTGTAGATGCTAGTTATAAAGGTTTCTGCTTACAGCCTTGCACTTGGATACCTACCTAAAATGTATGCGTATACATACATGCAAAACTGGAAATTGAGCACCCGAGACTTGCCTATATAAGTATACATAATTGAGACAGGTTTTGGTAGATTTCCCTTATACTATATATTATATTATGGTGCTCTTTTTCACCCCAAAACTTGTAGGTGGAGGTGGGTAGGTAGATATAGGAAACACGTGTAAGCATTTTCTATGGAGGAAAAGTCTTAAAAATTGAAACTTCTGTAGGAGATTGCTATTGTAGCGGGATGAAAGGAGGAAAGGTAGATAGGAAAAAAGCTCTTTACATATTGTTAGCTGTCTCTGATATAAATTTATAAATGGGCTCACATGTAAACGTGTGTATATATGGTGTGTAATACATACAATAAAGTAGTCACTGCTTACATAATAGAGTGATATACCTAGTTCTCGATTGAATTGGATTGACAGTCAATGCTTCTTCTCCTTCGTCTTTTTTGGCGATGGCGCTAGATCGTCTTTTGAAGTCATGTTCCGACAGCATAATGGCATGGCTCGATTTTCTCATCCCTAGGTCGTTCTTACCAGGAAACCTTAATATTATTATGTATGATGATGGTGATGGCGACTACTGATCGTACAATAAAAGGCATAGTAGTAGTGTGTTAGTGCTACATCGTCATTCCTTCCTACTCTCTCTCTCTACCTTTTCCTTTGCTTGTAATGCAAGCGTTCTCAACTCATGCATAATAGCAATAGCCTATGGTAGATTGAGAGTGCTGGCTGAAATACGATCAGACCAAAAGCTATATGGCCCAACTGAGAGAAATTGGGGAGAGAAAGGAAAAGGTATTTTGTATCTTTTCACTATTTTCTCGGAAAGAATTGGAGAAAGGGAGAAGGAAAACCTGATGAAAACGACGGAGAAGAAAATACGACACCCGTGTCAATCGCCAGTCACAAGTTGTAGTATTGTCATGCTGCTTTTTATCAACCGTTTCACATTATTGTTCGCCCTTTCAAGTCAAACCTATTATTTTCATCCCACAGCTGCTGTATGTCTTCTTCCTTTTGACAGGGATGCCGTGGAAAATTAAAACCTATGTTTACACAAGTTCCTCTACAACTTGGCTAGACATACAGAGCAGGGGCAGAGGTGTTTTTAGCATCAACATTTACAATGATAAATGGGAAATATGGTTGCAACCGGTCTGAACAGTTTTTGAACTTTTCCCTATTTTACGAGTTGACTGCTGCATAATGTGGTCTTGACCTTGAAATTCCCAACCATATTGTATGGTAACCGTATTCAAATTAAAGAAGAAGAGAAATTGAGCAGTCACATACCATTTTCACATTCAATTGTTTTCGTAGCCATTACTCCACCTAGTCAACAAGCAGCAATGGACGGAACAGTCGTTTCCAATCCTATAACCTGAGGGGGATATAAACATATCGAATAAATATGGCTTCTGGCTGTTCGATTACAAAAAGTTATTGTCGTGATGCTAATAAACCGAGTGTTAGTATACAAATTTGCCTTGAAGAATTGCACGTGTCATTTTCATTGTGAAATTGTTGTATGAGGTTTTACCCTTTAAAACCGTAAGTTTGGTGCCGAAAAGATAATGAAAATGGAAATAGAATAAGCTATAATAATGACACCCTTATCACTTTCATGATGAAGTCAAAATTATACGTGAGCATGCTGGTGAAGGAAAAAAGTCAGGAAAGTGAATCATTTGGCATTGCTGGTGTCACCACATGGAACGAATATTATGAATCTCTAGAATTATTAAATACTAAAGCTGAGCGTGTTAACTTTCCCAGCTTTTTTTTTACTTTAGGTTGGGAGGCTTTGAGACTGCCATGCCGTGCCATGCCTTGTCGTGTCGTGATGGATGAACTGTGAATAGTTATTAACTTTAAGCTAGCGTGCAGGAAGGGAGATCAAGAGAAAGGAAAGACAAGACTGACTTGCAACGGCGGCATGTGAAACGACACATATGTAAGGCAAGGGTTTTAGGCAATGATATCACATGAAATAATGTGACTTTCATCCACCTTTGCTCTTTTTTCGTCAGAAAATTCTAGGAATTGACATCTACTACCACATGGACGCATGAGATGATGGGTCACAAAAAACTAGTTTCTTTTTCTTATTTCTTATCACTCTCAACCAATAGTTTTGAAGTCTACTAAACCAGCAAGCCTTTAAATAAGGAGGATAAATATATATTCTAACTAATTCACCTACGTCTCAACTTTCCTACCGTCCTTACATAAATATTTTCGAAATACGTAGAGTGGGGAAGAAATAATTGCATGTTCAATTTCTAAGAAGACGCTGATTAGCGTTGTTTTGAAACGGGTGTATTATTACTTTGTTCTCATGAAAGGGGCAAGCCATGCGCTTACTTAGGTAGTAGCTCCTCCATGGAAAACTAACTTTTTGTGATAAAATTTGAACTGAGTTGCGTTAATCTAGGAGTACACTTGAAAGTTGAGTAGTCACACAGTATAAAAGATCCAGTGATGCAACACTGATTAAATTATCCGTAAATATTTCTTCCCGAAGACATTTTCTCCCATTACGTAAATCGATTTTCGGTCTATGATAAAGGGTGAAGCGTGCATGTACTGAAAATTCATCCCAGCTTCAATGTGACTTTATGCTTTTGCTTACGAATAGACACATACGATAGCAATGGCAATAGAAAAGTAAAGTTGGTCCCTTTCCCTCCTCTCGACTCGAAGTACACACTTCTTCTTCAGCCGTTGAAATCGTAGTTTTCCATCTTTGCATAACGTGTGCTGGGGCATCCTATTTGGTACCCCTTTCATTCACATTCTCCCTTTCTCCTCTCACTCTCTCCACTCAAAACTAAAGCTTTCGTGTTAATTTGGTTTAGTTCTTTACTCCTGAAACCATTTGAGACGATCCATTTATTTACCTCTAGACAGGAATATAGACAATTTGCTTGTGCTTTATTATATTTAGAAACTCTCTCTCTCTCTCTCTTTCCCTCTCAACTCGCCTTTCTCAAACTTTTCTTGCTTTGTTGTTGTTGGTAGTGCTACTCTGCCGTTGTACTTTCAGCAATTTATACACTGAACCTACGAATGGGCGCAGTGGCCACGAGTTTTAATTGCAGAGATTCATCCTCCCTGGTAACCCGAGCTTTGAGCATAAACAGTGGAGAAGGAAGGAGGAAGAAGATACCTGAGACGACTGAATTTAACGTGAAATTTAATACGTATCACTTCACTTCACTCCTCCACTATACTACAACTGCTACGCTACGAAAGAGAGAGAAAGAGCAAGAGGGAGACTGAAGCTGAACAATGAAAATTTTGAACGTGCCCTAAAGAAATAAGTATCCGTCATTGCTTCATGCCAACCCATCCATTTTCTGTGTCGATGGCGTAAGAAGTAACAGGAAGAAAAAATGTAGCATATTTTATATTCAGTGCATCTTGACATTCTTGACTGATCTAGTCTCATCCTTCGGAAACATCACCTTTCTCTTAAAATTCTATGAAAAGAGTGCAATTGGACTTCTTCCGTATATATGGTGATGGAGGTGTGTATTCATGATACATGTAATTTTGTGTACATCTGCTGCATTCCATGAAGTCCAACATCACTTTTCTCCAGGGATTGCAAGAGAATGCATTCAACTAAAGCATATACGAGACATGTTACATCCATTGAAAAATAAGTGAACAAACATATGTTCACTGCAAGGCCATAGAATGTACACCATATTACTTATACTAGCAATTCACACACATCTACAAATGAAATTTCTACCTTCTCTCCTGAATGGAATGTGACATGATATTGGAGCATGAGGTAAAAAGTTACAGAAGACAAGACGTTTCAGAAAGTAGGATGTAGGTACGCTCTCGCTTACTCCCTCGTCTTTATGTATTCCGTGTAACTCGAGTGGAGATGAATGAAGGAAATCATGATATCTGTGGATATAAGTGTACATATTCACATGTATTACATCATGATCATTATGGTTAGGAGCAAGAAAAACATATATTTATGTGTGGGTAGACTGGGTAGCTCATACAATTGATTCAATATCTGTGATTCGCCAAACGAGGTAGCGAACAAGAAAAAAAAAGACGAAAATTTACTCAACCAAGTCTCGTTCTCGGCGTTGAGAATCACGCATGAAGTTGACTAATAATATACGGCTCTAGCGAAAAATTTTCTCTTCATTTCATCGCATTGCATTGACTTGCCGTTCTCATATAATTTCAACCTGAGATCTGGTTCCGTCATTGTATTGTTTGTATCAAAAAACGGAAAAGGAGAGTGTGGGACTGAATAGTAGAAAATCTTATGAGTGGAATGGTGTTCGCGATCAACATTAAAGATTCGCAGTTTTAGATTTTCTATTTGCTTCTGGGAAAGTAGTATGTGTGTGTGTGTGTGTTTTCTTCTCCAATTTGAATAGAGTATATTGTCGCTCTTTGATATGCAATTTGGAAGAAAAGGAACAGTTTCAGTACTATATTAGCATCTTTAGAAATAAGTGAATACTGATTCTAGTTGGTTGGTATTTTCTTTCACCATCCATTCCAGCACACATCTTCTTAGATGTAAGCTAGCTAAGGCACAATCAAGCAACAGCACAAGTTGGGACTTCAATGAATCTTTAGTCAAAGTAGAGTAGTACACGTTTGTAAGATCAAGAAAATTTTCAAAAGATTTTTCACTCATTGCATTTCTTTCTAGTCCCTTTCCGACTACATCTCTTCAACGTAAGTTGGCACATTCTCCCATACACACAGTCAAATTCATTTTCTGAGAGAGATGCTTCGGAATAAATTTCAATGTTCAGAAATCGAACGATATGAATGGTTTCATTTTCATGGTAAACCGAGTTAAAATTAGTCTCCAGAGTTTGCACTGATGGTAATATTATGGCTGGAAGCTTTTCATGTTGACGACGATATGCATGAAATTGGATGGTGGTGTTAGCACATTTGAAATAAGCTATTGCTTTTACTCTTTTCCTTGTTTTTCAGGGGGTTTGAATGCTGAGAGCCCTCAATATCCATATCCTCACATACACACACTCTCACACCAAACACAAACCCTACCTACTCCATCCTTATTCACAATCTGATCTCAGTTCCCTTCATTTAATTCCAAATTTTAAGGGAGCAATAAATCATTTTGTGATTCACTCGGCTGGCCAATCTGCAGACCATGCTGTGGTCGAGAAATGTAACCTCAGGTTCTTTCTCACTTTCTCCCTGAGCCTTATTTCAACGTGACAATTATACAGATGGGAAGGACGAGAGCTCTCGAACCAAGGAAGGAACGAGGTTTTGCAGAAAGAATGTAAGACTCAAACAACCAAACATATACCCAGTTTTTCTATTTCGCTCTCCAGTCACCACCACCACGAGATTGGTGTGGCGTGTTGGATGCCAAACGTTTTGGGCTGCCGCTGCTGTCAATACATAGTTTCACTAGCCAGACTGAAAATAATCCGAAATGGAGAATCCTCCTATCCAATTCAATGTGTCTGGTAGTCCTGGGTTTGCCCTAAAAACTGTAACAAATAGTCGCTGAAATATAAACAAAATATGCATAATCCTTTTATACAGCTCCTTATGCTTTCAACGACATTTTGAATAGCAACATTGTAAAAAGTGTACACCTGCGACCGCCGCTCCATCCGTGTAGTAATAAATGTGTGTAGCTTTAATGGCATGGTTTTGTGCGAAACTTATATATATATATATACGCCTATTATACACAGATAACCTTCAAAAGGAAGCTCCCATTCCAGATGTGTTCCTTTAAGCGATATGGTTAAATGATTTCTCTTCGGTAGAAAATCTATATCTGTGCGATTTTTTTGGGTCGACAAAATTTCCCATCATATTAGGAAAGGAATGACAATATATTAGATTTTCAATGAAAAACTTTAACAAAAGGGATTTGCGTGAAGACGCTCTTTAATTTCCTATCGAGCATTGAAAGTTTGATCCAATAAAAATGAGAATGTTCAAACCGTCAAAAGTCGACAGTTTCTGTTATAATGTTTTTATATGCATATTTTTCCATCTTTCACAAGTTAAAGCCAGCCATCTATCTCAACGAGTCATCGTCAGTACATGGTTGAAAGTTTTTCATTCTATTTTGTTGAAGCCAATTTCTTTTGCAGGTCTGCATTGCCCTAGATAGCCCATATAAAGCGTTGTGTTTGAGTTGCATGGCTGCTTGACTGGAAATCCGGTGTGGCCCCGAAATCTTACCAGTAATATAGCATTTGTATAAAAAAAAAGTTCACAAAAATATGGGAACTGAATATCTGGAGCCAAAGGGGGAGATGGAACACATAGAGAAACAGAGAGAAAGAGAGGAGCCCCCGTGTGTCAAGTGATTTATGAGCCATCGGGACATGAGAGTTTCTGAGCTGTCACACGCTTCTAATACAACTCATGAGACTCCACTATGCATTAGCTTTTTCCGTGGCCATCGATATGATTGCCCTCAACGGATCGGCCTTTCAGCCACCACCGTCGTTTTCCACTACTCCCTATACTACTTATTCCATTGCTTCCTGCTGGCAATCTGATTCCTGTTTCTTCTTTCCTACTTACTTACTTGCCTCCCTTTTTTCTTTTGTCGTTCCACAAACAATGACACATGATCTCAAAGCCAGAAGCCGACAAAATCTACTTTAACCATGTTGCAAGCCCTTTGATGATTTCTGACTGTGGAGCTGCGAAATTGGCAGATCTCATTTCAATTTTACTCCTCAAGATCTACGACTCTCTACTACTACTACCTGCTTTTCCTCTAATGCACTCGTGTTTCTCTGACATACACACCACGACTGGACAAGCACAGATCAAATCACAGCTACTTAACTTTGATAGTACTCTTACACCTGAGATGAATTATTAACGCAATACGTTCTCATTCACAGCCACACGAGCTACACACTGACAAAGTGTTTCCTTTGTAACAATGTGAAATTACCTACTCCAAGCTACTCCACCAAAAATGCAAGTATATCCTACCAAAATCAATGCCAAAGAAAGAAACTGCAACGCTTTGCTTGCTTTGAGTAGCACTACAAACTACTTATCAGACCATAACCTACATGAACATTGAATTCATTGGCATACATGCATCAGATTCTGATAAATATGAGAGTAAGTCAGTCTTACATTTAGAACGTAACGCTTTCCATCAATCTAAACGGATGCTCGATATTAATTACCAAAAACTCTACTTGAAGGAAGGTCACGTCATGAAACATGAGCTTCTACTTAATTTTGCATTCAACTTATGCAAAACCCGTCACCGTGATAACTAATAGCTTCTTCTTACTTTCCATTCTGTGAAGACAAGGCATCTTCCTCACTCTTTCACTCTGAGCAAGTGACACATGCGACAAGTTAGTGCAATAATTAGATATTCAATCCAATGTGTTTGTGTACTCTATTTTTATAATAATATAATCTAGAGTATAATTTTCTTTATTCTTATTCCTAGCCCCTGAGATACTCGTAGATATGTAGTTAGATAGAAACGGTAGCAAAAGTGAGTGAAGACTGAGAGTGAGTGTGTGCTCCTGAAAGTTTGTTGAAGCGCAGCTGTTGACGTTACATGGATGGAAACGGTGAGGATATGAGCCAAAAGTAGAACAAGCTAGGCGTTGATGATTGATTGATTAATTGATTCTTCTCGTCTTTATTTTCTCCCCAGTGTTTACTTGCATGGTTAGACAACATCTCTCTAGCGTATTTTCACTTCAGGAAAAAAATATCCTGAACACATACACACATGCACACACATACATACACTTTGTATTTTTGTGTTGTTAAGAGAAAAAAAAGTCTGAGCATGTATGAAAATGGAGGAGAAGAAAAGTAAGTGAGTGAAACAAGGGACTTCCTTACTTTTTCGCTCTAGGCTCTCTTCTTTTTCTTTCTCTCCTCTCGTTGCACCACGGAACCACTCTTTTTGGAGGGGTGTGTAGCAATCGTTGTCCAACCACTCATGTGTTTTTGTGCTAAATATTTTTGTGGCGAGTTACTAAAGAATCTTGGGCTTGTGCGCTTGTTGACCGTAACATTTCTTGCCTCTTTCACATCTCCCCGCTTTTCCATTTTCTCTCTCATCATGTTCCCCCCTCTCTCCCCTCAAGGATACATTTTTGGTAGTATGATGTATGATTCTGGTTTACGCTTTCTGCGTACACTTGTTTGAGCTTCATGTGAGTGTGATGTGTGATGACTTGTCTTGCTTGGGTATATACGTTTTATTTTCATTTTCTTGTGGCACGCTAACGAGTCAAGATAGTCACTAACTCGTTTCACCAAACTTTTCGTTTTTTCTTCAGCATGATTTGATGTTTTACTGAATGAATGCTGCTGGATTGAATGGGGAGGGAGAAAGAGAGTGCAGTCTGCTCTTGATGGATGCTTTCCCCATCTGGCCCACCTGTACTGCTGCCGCGTTTATAGATTATCCGTTACAAATCAACTGCTACTGTGCTAAAATTAGTCGCTATGTTCTTATTC
>JAANSM010002570.1:0-14725 GCA_036850725.1 Orchesella villosa | reverse complement strand
TTTTTAAAAGTAAGTATTTTCATGTTTTATACGTAGGGTCGTACAGTACGACTCGTACTTTAAAACTGTTATTAGTAATTTATGACAGTTGGAAGGTAGGATATATTTATATGGCTCCAGTCCAACAACCAGCCGCATCTGAGCTAGATCCAAGAATTGATCGATTCGGTAACGGTTACAGTTACAACTTGCAAGTACAAAAAATAAACTTTTTGTATTAACTTTTCATTAGTTGAGTGCATTGCAGTAAAATATGCCGATGGCTTACGTGGATATTTTACATTTTGATGCTTATTCGCGTTCTGGATTGTATTTGACGAGTGTATTTTTGATTCCTGCAAAAAGGGCTGTGTTGTTCAAGTATTCTAATGCTTAATTTATGAGGAAGAAAGCATTAAAATATTATGAGCGTTTGCAATGTGAGAGTGGCAATGTGTGCAATGTGTACACATCCAAAATATTTTTCAGTCCCTAGAAGGAAAGAAGGAGTGTGAAAAAGGCAAGCTATCTAAAACAATTTGATCGTGATGAGGAAATAACAAGAAACTATTTTGATGAAGGAAACCCTTTGGATGTACAATCAAAAAACTGATCTTACATTCAGATGTATACATCTCTCTTGGCCAAAGTAAAAGATTTGTACACTTGTACAGCCGAGAAGAGAGTTTGGAAAGCAAAATGTCTGGAAAACTAAACACAAACTCGCGTGCCTACACTGTTCACGACGTACATGAAATCTAGCCAAAGAAGTGTAGGCATTGCTGATGGAGGCTGATACTGTGATCTGAGATAAAAGTGGTAAGAAAGCAGAGGAAAAAGTTCGGTATCAGTCTGGGTGAAAGTACAGATAACCTATAGCTTCTCTGGGAGAGCAGATCGGTAGGGCGATGGCTTTTCTCTAATGTTTTCTCAAATTTTGCTGCATTCTTGTTCCGGTCGCCGCCTGGAGAATACACGCCTTCCTTCATACAGTAAAAACTATTCCGTTCATTATACAGATACCTTATATTTGTGGGTGCTTTCTCAATGCCTGGGTTTATTTGTATGGAGTTAAAATTTCAAAGTGGAGTTGGCTTTCCATTTAGTCCCTTTTATTTAACGAGACACTAAACGAGAGCTTGAGTAAATGGGATTCAACGTTAGTGCTTAAATATACATTTGCATAAAGTACATCTTCAGCATGCTTGGCAGTCTGTTTGCAAAACAATATCGCACACGACAACCATCCATAATTACTAGATCTTCTGCTGACACGATGTCGACTGCAACGACTTCTATTGTGAGTAAAAACACGAGGAATAATAAGTTCAAGGGAAAATGTGATGAGGTTGGTGACACCCATTCACATCATTCACAAAGCTCTGCAGATGACGAGTCGAGTTTAGTGTCCGTGAAGTCTGGAATCTCAAAGTGTTGTAAACAGGGCAGTTCAGCATTGAGGAAGTGGCAAATGTTCCAAATGATTATTTTGCCGTTCATTCCAATCACAGCCTTGATTGTGCAAAATTCAACTATGTTGTCCAATGTAGTCGTTAACTTAGAGGAAGCATGGGAAATGAAGCAACAGGTTGGTTTATTATAATGGTTTTGAAAATTTAACTATATAGTTTTTATATGAAGCTAACTCTAGAATTAAGTTTCACATCTATACATAAATTTAAAACATATGAAAACAAAAACATTAAGTTTACTGGTGAGGAAATTGAAGAGTAGATGAGTACTATATGACCAGTGTTGTTTTAAAAGCGACTATAACCATAAAGTTATAAGTTATAACGTTCCACAAATGAATGGAAGTCCCCAGTCCCCAACATCGTTTTTGTAATTTGTACAGAATAAAGCCATGGAACATGTAGAGGTATTTGAAAGTATTAGTTACAGTGATGGTGGGAATTGTCCCAGCCTATCTATTTACACACCAACACATGCCCGATATTCAAACCATCACAGTAGTCTACATTTTTGACTACTTGTTTGTTGGATATTAATCTCTATTTGTTCACTGTTAAATCGTTAAATGCATGATATATTGTGTGCAGAAGGAAACGTGCATTTATGTTTGGTTAACAGCTAGTTCTCTTCTCAGCTAGTCAACACATATGATACATAATACAGCATTTCCACTTCCACACTTCTACTCAGATTTATCGCTACTCGAAAGTGCAGAATCGACACAGACTCATATATTTGTCTATGCATAGTAAAAATGGATAGCTAGGATCAGCAAATCTTCTATTAATAGAGTGGACATACTGTCAGCGTGGAACGGATTTGGTATAGAAAATAGAAAAGTGTCAAATCTTACTACATCATATCATCTCTTGTTCCCTACAGTTTAGTTTCCCACACATGTATATACACTCTGTATGTATGCGCAACATAGTAAATAAAAATCTTCAGTCATCGCATCAATATAGAAAGTTTTCTTGTCGGAGAATGTTAGCTCATCAGATAAACTGGAGTGCATTTTTTATCTGCCATTTCCCCAACACTTGATCTTATTTACATGCCATACCATGCGTCCTCTCTGAACCCTGTTTCATTGTAATTCAAGATGCGAATCAACGCTCGCGATTTATGCTTCGACCCTGTCCCACTCTTAAACGTAGGCATACGTACCTACCACACGAGTTGAAAACACATTTCTATATTCTAGTCAGGCCGCTGGACTAAAGGAAAAGATACCCTACTTATTACTTTACCACCAAAGTTGACAGTGAAGTTATGTTTCAGGATATCAAAAACATCCAAAATGTCATGAAAATGAACTTATCATTTCCAATTTTCACCTTTTCTTTGTGTTGGGAGGTTTTCAGGGTATTAAAAAAGGTGAACCTTTAGAGTCTTAGAGCTCCCTTTGCTTTTATATTTAGGAAGTACCTTTCACCTTTATGAGTCACATTTTAAGGAAAATTGACTTAGTTTTTCGATTGCAAGTATTTCAATGGTTTCCCAATACATTTCATAAGTTGGTACATAGATATTGAGTAATATGGCAAATAATCTATTGCATAAAATAATTATTTCATTTATTAAAAAAGAGAACACTAAAAGATTACCATTATTACATATTTGTTGATATTACCAAATTATGATCCCTGTTGCGAAATGCTAGTCAATCCCCATCTTTCTACATACGTAACTTTGTAACTTGACCCTTTCCCGATAGATTATTAAGCATATTTACATCTTTTACAATATCAACATTAAGTATTATATGAAGCTTCCCTTCGTTGCATCGTACACGCTAATTCATAAAGTCATTTTTTTAAAAATATTTCATATAGTTATTTGTTATGCAAGCTTTATTTCATATCATAGTATATTGAGGAAGATTTAATTAAGATGAGATAACTAGTGATTTTATCATCGAATTCATTAGTAATTACAATTCCTCAATATATACGTATCTATAAATCCCGTATGTATTTTTATGTAGATTAATACTATCGTCCAAATAGGGAAATTGCTGACGGAGCTGCAACAGGAGAGAGCAGAGCTTGGCTATTGTCTGTTCTACAAATGCCCCATCGTAAGTGAAAGTCCTGAGTTTAGCGAAATAATGAGACAACTCGTTATAAATAATATTCGTAATTCTAGAAAGCATGCTGAGCATCTGCTATATACTGTGTAACATGTATTCGTTAGTTATCATTTAATACGTCATTAGAATATGATATGCCATTTCCTACATATATTTCTCATTGTTTTTATGCTTTGCAACGAAATGGATAACATTGTTTAAGCTGCTCCTGCTTTCTCTTGTTTTTGACATAATCGTAAATATGATCTGATGTTGTCTTGTCTAATAATTGGTTCACTTCCGTTCATATTGTATCAATATTCGTGGTGAAAGGATTTTTTGGTAGTAATATTGACCTTATGGCTAAGCAAACACAGGCTATACAGAGTAGAACTTGGTTTATACCTTTTTATGGAAGCCAGGCTGCAAAATATGAATACATTATACTATATACTACCCTCTGTATTTTGAAGCTTCACGGTAGGCTATATTATTATCCCTGCTTTAGCAGCTCTAAATGTTTGCAGGCCTACCTGCTGTTTTTATATTGAGGCCTCCTAGCATTGTTCCCCTGAATAAAATCCATATATATTTGTTGACAAGCTGATACAAAGTGTTCATATCTGTTTCTTGTCTTCATCTCTTTATTCGCATGGAGTTCGCTTGTCCAATAAGTTTCAAACGCAGCAATAGACAGAAGCCCCACTCCTGTTGCGTAAATCTTTCATTACATGGATGTAAGTTGACTTTTAATGATTTCCGTTCAAGTTTCTAGCCCATGGAGAATACAAATGAGTATTACAATTTGGAATATTTTTCCGTGTTTGCTATTATTACGCATGAAAATAGAAATATATTTGTAAACTGATCTCCTACCACACACAGCAATAAATGTTTTGTTCAATATAGCTTTCTTGTGTGTTAATGATGTTTGCATTCTGAGTAAATTTGAATGCACGTGTTTATAAATATGTTTGTCATGCACGTTTCGATTGTGTGTTGAGTTGATTAGTTTGGCATTTGGAATCCAATTTCAATCTTGAGACAGAAATTTTACTTTTGCTGTACCCACCCAAGTTTTGAATATTAAAATCGACAGTATGAGCGTGTCGAAAGCTTGTAAGCAATCAAAAAACCTTTTCAGCCTTTGTTCTCAACCAAAATAAATAATAGTCAGCCAAATTACTGGCTTATCACGTAGCGTTTATACTTCAACTCCTCATCCTTCAACAATAATCACAGCCGCGAGTTCAGCTGTAGCTTCGCATAGATTCTCAGACGCAGTAAAAAGTAGTTCCACCGCATCACCCGCATCATCAACCCAACGTAGGAACGATGACACAAGAAAATGGGATAACAGTAAAAATTCCATATGCAGGGGATCGCTGACTGGCAGATTTGAAAAGACGGAGAGAGTTATCCACAACCTGTCCATATATATTTCAAGCCATGTGCCAACTGTTGCGTCTCTCAGGTATTCTAAAAATGCTGCTAATACTGGGCTAAAATTTCATACAGTATTTCACTTTAAGCGCGTCTCTTAATGTGTACGAATTTATAAATCAGTAGCATATTGTTAATGAAATGCATAATTTTGATTTTCTGTTCTATGTAATAGGTCGAAGAGGGATAAGATTTTCGAGCTAACGTAAGCCTTTTACCTTGAATCTAAAGAAGTGCTGAATTATTTTTGTTAAATGTTTTAAACTATATACGTCATCAACCTCTTGAGCACGTATTCATTGTGAATGCTGCTCTCCACGAAAGATATGATCTTGTTATGTGACATGTAAAATAGTGTGACGCGATATCGTTCTTGTTCATATTTTCCAAGTAGCTACAAGAATGACTCGACGATGGATACGGCTTTGGATGAGCTACTTTGGTATAATGTGGCTAATGATGTAATCTTGGATCAACTATCAGCTCAGATTCGTAAAACAACCACATCTGGTGTATGGAAGTACGTTTTGAAATCCACTTTTGTTTCTATGCATAGGATTTACCCACATAAATTCTTTATGTCCATGTCATAAGTATGCAATCACTGTGTATGGTCACCCACTCGTATATTATATTCCTTTATACTAAGCAAACAAATGATCATCCATCCTTTTCTTGGAACCCCTTTAATTTTATAGAGCGAGAATAAAACCAGATTCACAAACAAAAGAGAAGCTTTTTCAGTCTGTAAGCATTTCCCCGTACCCTTCTTGTTTTGTGCAAGTTTTTGAGCCTCTACTCTTGTTTTTTTGTCCTGGCCAGTTGTGAAACCAACTAAGTGTATGTATTTGGCTTGCACGTCTGCTTTCTTCTACACCCCGAGCAGATATATATGTAGCTTTCCTAGTCATGATCCTTACTTCAGCTTGCTGAGTGAGCCGTTTTCCTTTCATTATAATTCATTCCCTAACGTTTTTTGACTTCTTTCAGAGTACTAATTGCATACAAGAATATAATTCGATGCATAGAAAACTACAGCATCTCAATGATCTATGGACTCTACTATTTTGGCAAAGGAAAGCTTTCTCAGAAATCTTATAACAAATATATTCAGTTTGACTCTCTGGCTGCGGACTACTTGAATGCAACCAAATCATTCTCACCAGAAGTAACCATTTTGTGGGATCGACTTATTGGCCAACATTGGAAAGGGGGTTTTATGAATCTAGCACAAAGGTAGAAATTTCGTTTGGAAAATATGGCTGTGGTATATCTGGTGCGACCCTGACGTAAAACCACACGTCCTGGGTTTGGATGTATCTTGTTTCGTTATCCTTAATTCAAACTGCTTCCATTTCTAGCTTATTAGTATTCATGTTTAACATAAAAATTTATGTTGAAGTGGGTGGGCATAACTTTTAGTATAGTTCTGTCTAAGCACTTCATACAAAAATTTTAATGAGAAACACTAAATATTTACTTTGCGTCATACATGTGGCATTTATGAATACATTAGGATGTAAAACGCCTACATTTTAATGAAAATTGAAGTACTAAATTGAGTGGAACACAAAATTTGCATGAATTAATCAAGTAGGCGAGCAGTGATATATAGAAACGACCGAGCCGAAACAGGAGCCAATGACTTAGATGCGAGAATCTATTATGCAAATATGACAACTTACATTGATGAGCTGAGAAAGTTCCAGAAACAGTTAAGAGTCATGGTTGAGTAAGCAGAGGAAATTTTTAAATCTCCAACAGAACAATTAATTATTGGAACACTTATAGTCACATGGTTATTGAGTTCAATTGTTTTTGTTTCTAGCAACCAAGTCATGGATGAAATGATTGCTGCCAAACTAAAGAAAGTTGTGACAGCTACTCTTCTTGTGATTGTCATGCTAATTTCACCGGTAATAATATTCTTGGTGAGGAATGTCACAACCACAATTCAAGTGAGGAACGCATATATCAGATTTTATTGCTGGAAAAGAAATAAAGTGAAATGAGAACGAGAGTGAGAGTGGTTTGAAATTAATTGGTAAATTTACGCTTAATTACATACGGGAATTCAGGCATATTCCGTGATGTTGAACTCCAAAACATCAGATCTGAGGCGTGAGAAGAGGAGGTCGGATCGATTACTTCAGCAAATGCTTCCGGCGGAAGTCATTAAGCAACTTCGAGCAAAAAAACAGGTTCCAGCAGAGAGCTTTGAGTCCGTAACCATTTACTTTAGCGATATAGTCAGCTTCACCGCAATATCAGCATCATCATCTCCCATGGAGGTGATGCTTAAATGTCTTTTATTGACTGATTATATAGAGCATCTATATTTATTCCTAAGTTATAACTTTATTGTTACGAGTTGCAAACAAATATATACATACATAACATACATTTAATGGAATATTTCAGATTGTCATAATGTTAAACAGCCTGTACAAAATGTTTGATTCTAAAATTGAGAACTACGATGTTTACAAAGTTGAAACGATAGGTAAAACACATACTGGGATATTTGCAAAACATGATAATTACAGCATATAAAAAACATGAGTCCCCTTTAGAATGTTATAATATGTATGGTTCATAAATAAGGGGACGCGTACATGGTTGTTTCTGGCCTTCCTCTTCGAAATGGAAATCAGCATGCTGCAGAAATTTGCACTATGGCACTGGATTTGCTGGCAGGTAAATCATAGCAACTGCTCGTGTGTCTATTAAATTAATTTTCGTTTCGATAAAAAAATCTCTAGAATAAAATGAAACTTGTTTTCTTGACATACAGGAATCAGAAATTTTGAAATTCCTCACCGACCTGGAGCGGGTTTGCAGATTCGAGTAGGAGTCAATACTGGATGCTGCGTTGCAGGTGTTGTAGGAACGAAGATGCCCAGATATTGCCTTTTCGGGGATACCATAAACGTTGCCAGTCGTATGGAGAGCTCAGGAGAGCGTGAGTGGATTTATTCTCGTCAAAAAGCTTTTTACCCTTTCGCTGACGTGTTATGAAAAGCATTTTGTTCTTGAGTTGTTTACTAACTGGAATTTTGTTTCTATTATTATACCATCTATAGCTATGAAAATTCATATAACGGATTCCACAAAAGTTCTTCTTGATGAGATTGGAGGTTTTGTTACAGAAGACAGAGGCGTTTTGGATGTAAAGGTTGGAAATCCACGAAACGCTACAAAGTATTTGTTTTTTAATGATGAATGTTTGACATTTTTGTGTTACTTTACAAAAATAGGGCAAAGGAACAATGTCAACATATTGGTTGGTAGACAAAATTGGAGGAATTCCTCGATCATTGGAAATGACAACTCCTGGATTCTTTAAATCTATTCCTGCGTCTCACACGCCAGAATTCCTCAAGGAAATCTTTGGAAAGGAGGATAGTGAAGAAGATGGAATGGATGCTGGATCCGTACAAATAAACGTTGGCAAACTTTTGTCATTATCAACAACACGAGCACCTGCTGAGCATCATGGAATTTCACCTAGCCATGGCTCCTCTTCATTTACCACAAACACAAGGTGCATTTTTATGAGAAATAATAAAACATACCTACATAAAACCACATAAAAGATGTTTATTACGGAATCTAGAATATCAAGAACTGTTTTTGCTTCATATTTTAGGTACCACAGCTGCAAACCATCCTAAAAAATGATGCAATTTGAATTGATTAGTCAATATATTTTGCTGGTCTATATAGTTATCAAAGGATATGCTATAAAAGTTGTTGAAAAGTATTTAAAAGCTGGTAGCATACTTATCTGTAATGTTTTAATAATGTGACTTCAGTATACACACATTATAAAAAATAGCAAACAAAATACGAGAGAAACATCTAGATAAGAAAAAACATTATGTAAGTTTGAAGTTATCAGTCCCGTTGTGTTGTACCATGATTTTACTTGAGTCAGTAGTAATATATAGAGATAAAGTCGATTTAAGTAAAGTAATTCAATTAATTAAACGTTTAAGTGACCGCCAACCTGTACCTCTGTTAGTAAATTGCCTCGAGGAATATTTATTGAGCTACTCCCTTCACCAATGTTAAAATGTAATTGTTCCTGATCTCGTGATATAAACAATACATATAGTATCATTGTATATATTGTAGCATCATAGCGTAGATTAAACTGAATTTACAAGAAGTAAAATAATGTGACCAAACCAAATACGGTGTGCGTTTGTGCTCGGCTACAACAGTAACTGAAATTGTAATATAATCATAATTACTATATTATTGTTGATTGTACAGTAGAGTAATTTTTAACCTCAAAAGGAGACCTGCTTCTACAGTGAACCTAAATAATACACATTTATGATGGTATTGTACATTCTCATCACAGGGTATTCGTGTGATTACATGTGAAGATTTCGTCGTTTTTTTGCAAGACAAATGGTTAAGTTAAGGTTAACCCACCTGTAAAACAACCTGTAAATCGAACTTATTTGGAACAATAACTCATAAGATAATCTTGTATGAACCTGGACATTCCTATTATCATAGGCTAAACTGAGGAGCTGCTAGACAATGCATGATGTTCGAAAAATGGCAATACTGACAATGTTCGTATTTTTATGTACAGCAATGCATATCCAACAAACATTGTGTGTTCTAAACGAAATAAAGATTATCTATGAGTATACTATATTTTTTCTGGTGTGCATATCTTATTTCGGAAGCATTCAATTATTTCAAATTTATTAATTTGAAATTGCAAAATTATTTTAAAAAGTTTCATTTTATTAAATGGAACTTTTTTAAATAATATTGTAACATTTGTTTCAATTGATACTAAATAAAATGCATATTCACCATTGCTTTTTTAAGTAAGCCGAGTCATGCTGTAAACCGAGCTGGAGTCATGGTGGTGTAGGGCTTGGCTTGCATTAGGCTTTATAACTTACTCCATGGATGAATAGCATCGAAATTAAGTAAATGTGCCGCTTATGTGTTATGCATATGCTTCCGAAATGTCATGTCATATTTATGTCCTAAAATGCTATAAAACTTGGGCTTGTTAGATTATATCATAATGGGTAATTAAGTATAATATATCTCTCGGCTTTTTTATTACTCCTAATTATTTTCGATTACATAAACAAAATGCGTTAAATTAAATTAGACCGAATTATTTACGGTTTATTGCTTGTTATGTTTACACAAACTGATCGATTACACAAATTTTTACTCTTACTGTTATACCAAACTTATGGAGCATTTAATTGTGACGCATGACTTGAACACTTAAACAATTTCATTCGTGCCCGAAAACTTTAAACACTGTGCATTCAGGCAAATTAGTTTGAATTTGCTTCAACGTGCCCACAATAATTAACCATTTATTGACCACCTGTGTTGAGAGATTGTTCCTTTGAATAGTTTTTTAAAATGTTACATTTTGGTTACAGACTGTCTAACATATTTTGTTTTTTCCTTGGAGTTGGGTTCGCGACTATTATTTGCCTGCTTTTGCTGCCCACAATCAAGCTCTCGGGTACCAGGGACCTGGCGGTATCTGTACTCCATTTAAATCAAAATTTACAAAAATCGTATGTTGGCTTGAAAATTATTTTATGCATAAGATATCTCTTATCAAATGCAATCATCCACTAATTCCGGTACATTTACATTTATCTAGATTACAACGGCTCGAGAAAACGGTGAATAATCAGACAAACCATCATGATTCAGCTTTTGTAAGTGAAATGGAAAGTCCTAGTGAAAAATCATTGCCCCTGGAGTTGAAAAAGATTCGNTTATCTAGATTACAACGGCTCGAGAAAACGGTGAATAATCAGACAAACCATCATGATTCAGCTTTTGTAAGTGAAATGGAAAGTCCTAGTGAAAAATCATTGCCCCTGGAGTTGAAAAAGATTCGGATCCTATGTTGGATTTTGACTGGGCCATCAAATCACATGAAAAAGGCAGTTCATGTGAGAAATACCTGGGGACGACGCTGCGATAAATTAATTTTTATTAGTACACAAAATGGTATGGAATGCGAAAAATGAATAATCAGTAATTGATTCTGACTCTGAAATTGTTGCCAAAACAAATGCAAATTCTCTTTACCAAACCGTGTGTATAGATTCATCTCTCCCCGCAATAGCAATTCCTAGGTGCTAAGGAGGGTCGACAAGGATTGTGGGGGAAAACACATGGAGCCTTCAAGTTAATATACGAAAAATATTTAGATGAAGCTGATTTCTTTTTAAAGGCAGACGACGATACGTATGTAATTCTAGAGAACTTAAAGTACATGCTCCAAAGTTACAACAGCTCAGAACCCTACTATTTTGGCTGCTATTTCCAAGTATATTGGTGGAAGAAAACAATACGCTATCACAGTGGTGGAGCAGGTGGTTAATTTACTGCAAATTAAGATCATCCGGCTGGAAGTAGTCATTGACAAAATTGTTTGATTTTTTAATATTTGTTTTCCAGGTTATGTTTTAAGCAAAGCTGCTGTAAAGCTGATGGTTGAAAAGGGCTACAGCAATAAGAGGTGTGTACCACCTCAGAAAGGAGGTGCTGAAGATGTAAACATTGGTAAATCTTGACAAATTATAAATCAAAACATACATTATCGTAGTCGTGATAGAAGCTGATGAAAGCTCCAAACATTGACTAAAAATGTGTCGACTACGAAACAAAGATTAAACGGTTTCGTTGTAGTCGAACTAATTTATCATAAGGGGCAATGTGATATCCGTTTTGTGTCTAAAGTCTGTTTTAATTCATTGTGGTGTAGGCGAATGCTTAGCATCTGTAAACACCACTTTTGTGGATACTCGGGATAAGCATGGACGATACAGATTTTTGTCATATCCACCTAGGAATCACCTCATCCCTGGTCGCACACCAGGTTGGTGGAAAAGCTACATCAAATATCAGCAAAAGAAGGTATGTATAAAATGCAGAAATTTCCCACTTATTATATGTGTAAGTTTTACTACAGTATTATGTTTGAGATTTCTTGTGTATTTTGAACCCTTACAGCATTAGTACAATCAGTCACAATGTTTAGGGTTATTCACTTTTAATTTCAGCGGTTAAACGTTATGAACTATGAACTATTGAGTTTGTTTTTGCATAATTTCGTTGTGTTCTCATCCTAATAATGCAAACGTAATACAATAGATTATTGTCATCGCTAAAAGTTAGTCAGCTACACTATAGCTATAGCTTGTAGGTAGCAAAAATGATAAACAAATTGTGTTACAGCTCCCCATTCCAAATCAGACGCGTCACTTGCAGTTTTCACATCACTTTCTGAAACATATAATTTCCGTGTCTTCAGTCAAGTATTTATACATAATAAAAAAAAGGTTCGACTTGGCAGATAAAGTAAATGTTAAAAATGCTGTGATCGTGCAATGACTTGTGATTATTGTAAACAAAGTTTGTTAATTGGCTATTGGACAGCAATAATGTACTACGATTAATTTTTGAATGAGAATTACAGTAGAAAATAATAATATTATTTCTATGTAAAAGCTGTTTGTTATTTAAAAAAAATTTATAACATTTTTCAGGGTATCGATTGTTGTTCAGATTTGGCAATCTCCTTTCACTACATTACTCCATCGGATATGTATGTTTACGAATATATGTTGTATTACTTGCGTCCGTACGGAGTTCACGACTTTGCAGGAGAAGACGATACTCACAACAGAACGTTAAGAATTGAAGCAAAAGTGTAAAACTTTTCCTGATCTAAAAATAGTTTTAATTGGAATAAAAAAAGTATGATGTTATCAGGCCACTAGCCTATTCTCAAAACTTTGTATATTGTTAATAATCGAAAGTATTATATAGTTTAGATAAAAGTCATCATCATCATCCTCATCCACATTCAAGTAAGTATATATATGGAAGTAATAGAAATGCATTTTGTTCTCATAAGTCATAATGCATCCTCCACATACACCAGCAAATTATCAATCAAACGTCACGAAACACGAAACTTTACACGTGTCTGAAACTTTCAACGGTTCCCATTATTAAGTTCTGGCTCCTATGTCAAAAACGTGAGTTGTCATCTGTAAAATTTACTTTCCTTCTCTCTTCTGTTTCAGCCATTGTTGAAATTCGTCAGATTTAAATATCATCAGCACATATCATGGTAAATAGTACCTGAAGCAGATACGATGTCACAGATAAACTATACAAACGTTAAAAAAATAAGATCAATGTGCCATGTGCCGTAGCAGAACTAGTGACTTAATACACTAACCTAGAGAAGCAACATGTACGCGTGGCCACAAACCAGAACTTATGTCGACTTCAACTAATTTTTTTCAGACTGTTTTCTTTGCATTGCATCGTCTTAAAAAAAGTAAGAAGGAAGGAAATTACGAGCACAGATAATCAAGTTGAAGATCGGCCGAAGAATATAGGTATATATAAAATGCATCCTGTGCTTTTGCATTTGAAACATGTCATTTCGATTCATATTTGCATGTAAAAATAGGGTAAACGAACATAAAAGCTGTGATTTAGCAAAATGTATTATGTGCAGAAGCGTAGACAAAACATATGACTACCTATAATGTAATTAGTTTGCTTGCTTACATTCATAAAAATTGTAAAAGCCACACGAGTTTAATTGTACAATGATTACCTTTGATTATGCACGGCAATGAGCAAGAGAATAGAAAAACAGAGTGCAGTTTGCAGTATACAACAAAACATTTTTGCTGCATCGCTTTGAATTCATTGCTCCATATCCCTTTCCTGCTGCTATAAATAAAATCTCCCTTTAGAATCAGTGTAAATGTGAATGCAAAATGAGCTTTATTATTCACATCGGCATTCGCATATATGTACGTAACAATAAAACTCATTTTTGCTTCTACGTTTGAATGTGTGCGTAGTAAATGGTACAGTTGAAGGAGATCATAATAATATCTGTATGATATAGTTTAATGCGAAATCTTTACACGCTTTTTAGAAGGGTACGCATGTATATTCCTTCCTGTATACTTGTTTTGTGATAATATAATGTATGAGACAAGAAACAAACGCCTTAAAGTGATCTTCATGCAGTTTATATGGATTTTAAGTATATGTACCTTTTTTATACTTATTAAAGTAACGACGAGTATTTTTTGCAGCTACTCTAGTGTGAACTGTTAGCTTTCTCTATCTTTAAATGAGATTCACGTTGTTCTCAAGAATTAAAAAGAGTGTAGGCATCCAGTTCTAATAATTTTGGCAAGAATCTCACATTTGCTGTCATGAACAGCTTGTGAACGTTTGTTTTCTGAAGAAGTTTAGCAGGCGAATAAAAAACAAGTTGCTTTGAAATCTTAAAAACATCGAGTGTTTGAAACTCTTCCGAACTTGGCTCTGGACTGTCAATATTATAGTTACCAAACTGTCATTGACGATGAACAGAAACGCAGTGTTTATTTCAGTGGCAATATTTGCACTGGGTTGTAGTCATGTCGGATCTCAGTTTTTGTCAAAGGGTATTTTGTAGTAAATTTCATTAAAATATTACCTTACCGGGGACTATCATTCCTTTATATTTATTTCTAATGAATTTGAACAGGTAAACCACAGTTCCGAATTCGTAATTTTGACGATCTAATTTCGGTTGGAATCGAGTCATTGTTTCCCGAGGAAGTACTCAGCGATGACCAAATGCGTGCGACTATCAAGTTCAGGCTTTACCCAGATCTCAAGTAAACGAGTCAAAAACAAACTTTAAACATTTTTCATATC
>JAANSM010002569.1:0-14725 GCA_036850725.1 Orchesella villosa | reverse complement strand
AACTCATTGTTGTTTACTTTCCTAAAGTTATTTTCTTTCTGCATGTAAATAAGTTCAAAAAGTTGGTATATAAATTTATAGTTCATGGTTGTCGTCACCGTCTAGTCTATAACATACGAAAGAACCTTCGGATTTTGGTCGTATTTTTGTTGGCTTTTAATATACCTGTCCTGTCAGTATTCAATATTGAATTGTCAAAGTCGGTGTACTATTGATACCAAACCACCTCATAAATTTCTTGATGTGTAAAACCAAACATATGTTAATGAAGTGGTTTAGAATTCCTATTTTTATAGGAAGCAACTGACATGATTGTTAACTCATTTACGAGTGAAATCGTGTTTTATATAGTACAATTAATTATTATTGATCTCACTAAGGTACTGAGATGAGGTACATACTGACATGATGAGGTAAGGAACTGGAAAACCCTGATTGAGTAGATAATATACATGGAGCAGGTGCTGGAGCCAAGCATAATTTCGGCAGACTATAAATTAAGAGTTGAAATAAAATATGTACCAGTAAACTAAAATCAAATATCGTTCTTTGGATATTTTCACGGCCAAGGTTCAATTTTAAATCTTTGTGTTATGATAATTAGAAATGAATTGGTGTATTCATACTAACACTTCCGCCATTCGCATACCATTTAAGAATTATAAAATACAATGCGTCTGCTTTCCATCCCAAAAGAATGCTTTAGAATGAAGTCTGTAAATTAAAATGATTCTGATGCAAATTTCGACCCGTGAAGAGGTATAAAATGACACCTCATTTCGACTAAAAATTATGTTGTGACTGGCATAGTACTTGTAAAGAAGTATATGAAAACAATCCACTTGAATTTTGTAAACAAAATTGTGTACCATTTGTACCTACGTACGTCTCATCTCATTTCATAAGAAAGATTTCATATTTTCAAGTTTAAAAAATGATATGCCAAAAATTTGAAGTTCATTTTCGCTTTTTGTATGAGTTTGAGTACGACGCTGGCGTATCAAGAACGAACGTTGGTAAGCCACAAATTTCTATAAAACGACATTTAAAACGCTTTCAAATTTTTTTTATCAAGAATAACCAAAATTGATATTAATCATCGGTTCACTTTTTGCAGCCTACCTCACTAGACTCATTGACGAATTTAGCACAGTCTCTGCAACTGCTTGCAAGTGGCAGCCAGAATGCAGGTGCATCAAATAACGTTTTTCAACAGTTTCCTTTTCAATTGCCACAACTGCCCTTACAAAATCTGATGGCTTGGCTCAATAGCACAGCTCAGACACTCAATCAGGGAAAACCGGGCCAGTCAAATGGTATTAATGTCATTCTTTTCATGTATGCTACGTAGTTTTATGATATGCTCCCATTAGCAATGACGCTTGTAAAAGCTAAAACCACGACAATACATACGCGTGCAGGGTTTAAAGGTTTTGCTTAAATTTTAGGTGGCAATAATGGCCCACAAGTGGAACCACGAAGATCATTTCCTCCAAACCCCATCTATACCACGTTGCCATTTAATGATTTGAACCTAACTGAATTTTCATCATTACTGGATAAATTTACAACAGGTCTTGAAGCCAGGTACTTTATATTTTGTCACGAAATTATATTGGGTTCAATTATTTTACTTCATTGATTTAAGTTCATATTGACGATGTACCACAACAATAATGTGAATTTTTGCATAGGCTCGGATGAAACCCAAATTGATCGTGACAATGTGACAAGTGGCAGTAACCATATCCTACCTGTACCGAAATTCTTTGGTACGACTATCTGTCTCATTAAACTTTAACTGTGTAATCAGTGTTTATGACTGTATGAAAACTGGATGAAATGTGTATATGAATTATGTGACTTTTTCTTTCAGGTAATTCTGGGGGTAATACGACTTTTGGGGACCTTGGCTTCTTAACAGTACCCCAGTTGTTCAATGTTCTCGGACGTCGTTGAAGGACTCGAATGCAGCGATCATTAGAGAAATTAGTTTACTGAATTACTTTACTTTTTACTTACTTTTCTCTGTTAATTATACCCAATTACATATAATAAATCCAATGAATTACAATATAAGATAAACAATGATATACAGCATGCCACTGTTTTGATAAGACTTCAAATAACTCATTGAGTTGTTTTATTCTATCCAGTAAGAGAAGTAAGACTGGATAAAATTGTTATAAGGGGGACGAATGAAATAGCCGTTGCATTTGGTGGTCTATTTTCCAGGTAAGAGGAAAAGTTGAACAAACTAGTGAGTTGAGTCACTGATATGAAAAAGAAATAATTAATTCAAAGTTAAAAGTGATTTTCTTAAATTTGAATTTGATTCTGCCAACTTACGATCGGCTCGTGCAAGATCTTGTCCGTGAATTTCCAGTTCCGGTTTTCCAGCATCACGAGTTTCCTTTCCATTAGGCAATTCATGGTTACCCTTAATCTACAAAATATGAAGAATATGAAAAAACAATATGAAAAACAATATGTGATTTTTTAATTTAAGCAAAATCAAAGCTTACTGATGGAAATGATAATGTGGCTGCAACAAGGACACTAAATATTCCCACAAAAATCAAAGCTTTTGCCATCATTCCAGGTTATTCTCTTTGTCACTGATTTTAGAAAAGTTTATCTTGAGTTGCTGGTTTGTCTATACACCCAAGTGAAGGACTGAGAATTTACTGATGGTTGCAGGATACGTTTCCCAATGTTTTTATACTCTCAACTCACTTTTGCAAGTGTTTACTTTTAACGGATCAGGAAAAATCATGGAGGTACCTGAACTTCCTGTTTAGTGCTACATTTTCCAATTGCCACTTTTGAATTCATCGATTAGAGCTATGTTTCCGGGTGGGAAATGGTGGGAAATTTTTTAGTCATTATCTACTCAATCGTAGCGTGAATAATCTTTTGCATTTGTAGTTTATTTGAACTGTGTGTAGATATTAGGTATAGATTCTTTGTCATACCTGATAAATATATGAATCCATTCATTTCAGTTCTCTTCTTAAACGTTTTAACGTCACCGGTCGCCGTTCCATTGAAACGCTCAATCATAAATATTTGGGATAACGGTACATAAATGACTTCATCAGCATCATTTCGCGTTTTGGTATGCTTGACCTTAAAATATGCATCATAGATGACTCAAAGTGTGAAAAGCCATTATGAGTCAATAATTCAAAAAATAGATCTGATATAATTAATTGATTTAAACCATGAATTATATTTTATTTCATACATACATATATAAGGGACAATACATAGTGCAACCAGAAAATGTTTTGTTTCTCATGCATCACAATAGTAAATTTCGGTTTTCAGACTAAATATGACGTGGCTTATGTTTTATTTACTATCAAAACGAAAAACCTATTAAAAGTAATTAGTAGTACACACATAATGCTTGACAAACGAACTACAAACTTTAAGTGATTGCATTTATTTCCCATATAGTCCCATACCGACTGCGACTATTAGATCACAATAAATTACCTACAACTATAACTATAATTTGTATATAAACTATTTACAGACATGATTCCCATTAAAGGACGCTTAGTTTTAGATTATATACTATACTTTACATGTACTTTCATTTCAACCGAAATTATTCAAACTAAATAAAAATGCATGGTGAAGTGATGATGATGACCCCATTTTGTTTCGTATGCCCACTCATTTTTTTACTGAGCACACACGTACTTACCCTGAACACACATTGATGACTGAAAGTTAATGTACATAGATTTACTTTGTGGGTAACCACATTACAATGTACATATCCATATCATAGATTAAACAATGAACTACACATTTCTACCACACACTTTTAGGGGACGGGGAACTTTCTTAAATCTTCATTTCTCGATACCGTTTTTACTGATGTTTTGTATTGAGATATCGATTTCTTTCTCAGAAAAACGGAATCTATCAAATCTTCACTGCCACTCAATGTGGGGAACGTTTGTTACAGGCAGTAGTAGAGTCTTACTTTAGGTTTTATATATTACGTAAACTTACGTTCAATCAATGGAGTACAACATGTACTTAAAGTATATTTTATATCATGCAAGTTTTGTGTGTAATAATATGTATATATGTAGTACATCTTTAGACTCACACTAAAGGACTAGTATGTTTTCACCAAAAAAGGACAAACAATATTTTTGTATTGTTGTTGTGCTTTCTTTCTTATATTATCTCCATTTTTTTGCTTTTTTTCTCACCACACACTTTTCTATAAGCGTTTTCAGTCATTGATTGTATTTGTTGAAGTATAAGTTTGTGCATTTCTTCTAAACCAGACCCACACACAGTCAGAATCACTTGGTTTTGTATTGAACATAATAGCACTAGATCTCGAGGTTGAAGTAAAGTTAAAGAAATCTCTCAACAACATCGGTCTCCTTTGTAAAGTTCTTTCTACATTGGAAGCCATCGATCTGAATGAGGCTTTCAGAACCAGAGCGTCCAGCTGTCGAAGAATTCCCATCAATGCTCGCTCCACAATCAGGTCCAACTGGTGTCGTTGTGTTTGTTGCTGTTGTTTGTACAATTGGCGGAGTAGTCGGTGGCAATGGTGGCATTGGTGGTGGCGGAGGACTCATATGTGACATAATGCTATGTTTGGGACTATGAAGTTGCTGCTGTGATATGAAAGGAACATTATTTGGACTTGGATTAAATGTATAAAGATGATTTGAGTAGATATGACCACCTCCGGGTAAGCTGGTACAGGGTTGCGGAGGAGGTTGTGAGTACCATTCCAATAAATGTGGATTCACCATGCTTTGGTGTTGTGAAGGAATTGTCAGCGGAGATGGTTGATGTTGCTGCTGATGATGTTGCTGCTGATGATGTTGGTTTTGGCTCATAGCTACTGTAGACCCTAGTTTTGATCCAGCCAAAGATATCATAGGCGGTGTTGGTGGTGGAATACCCAAAATGTGAGCATAAGCGTATGGGGAAACATCCGAGCCTTTTGTAGTGGTACTTGATGTATTATTTGAGTTTGTACTTGTTCTATTCCCAGGGAGAAAAGTTGAGTTTGACACTTTGCTTGCCCTGCTACTGTTATTATGACAATTATTGGACTGCTGCTGTCCACCTGCAATCCCTGTTGTAAAAATATCATTCCAGAAACTTGCAATGGTCACATAAGAGTTTCGACTCCAAGAACGTGACATTGGAGAGCTGCTTCGGAGGACGTGCGGATGTTGATGCAGTTGGTGTGGAATCTGATGATGTGACTGAGCTTGAAGAGGCTCAAGAAGATTATTTGAACAGAAATTGTCCTTTGTCATACTCCCTCCGCTGTGACTTCCAGGAAGTGTTATCCATTTAGATTCAGACGCGTTTTGACGAAGGAGACATGCTGGACTTGAGTTGTTGCTCATGGAATTCGGATCTGTGTTTGGTCCAGGACAAGTAGAAGAGCAACTTGAGTCTGAAGATGATGAGGGAACTCAGCTTGCGACGAAGACAGATGAAAAATGTTAGGAATACAATGGATGCCGTTACTGCACAACCTCCTAATAATCCAGCTAGTAATAAACTTGGTGTCGGATCTTGCAATATGAGTAGCGTAGAATTGCTGTTGAAATTGTTTCCGTTTATAGTATTGATCCCAGAGTTGCCTCCACCACCAGAGTTCCCTTCGCCCCCGGCACCGTTTCCTCTAGAGGTTATGTATCCTTCATCCGAATCTACAGTTGATTGTTGGTTGTTCAACCGAGCGAATTCTAGAATAAAAATAATGGCATTATATACAGTGTTCTATTTTACAACGATAAACATTTACAATTTTATACATTTGTATATCGTGTCAAAGTGTCAATTATAAAGGCTGCATTCATTCAAAATTTTGTGAGAGAGGCGACAACCATCCATTAATCCATCACCAAATGCAAAAAGAACAAGGAATTCATTGTGTAAAACAATGTCTTTTAACGCCTTGCATTTGCAATCTTTACGAACGCCATTTCCTTGCCTTAAGGCAGTAACATGTATGTCGAAAGTCGAGAAAGCAACATCATAATAATGCTGAATGTGCTATTAAACATAGTTGGATTTTTTGAAACTTCCGTTCCGACAACCATAATATTTTTTTCGCAAAGCCAAAATAAAACAGCAGATATGAGCAAACGTTTATTGCAAAGCGACATGCTTTTCCGTAAAATAAAACAATATAAGCCACATTTACATCGGTTTCGCACACATGTACAAACGATTCCAATCAATAATGACTACTTCTATGTTTTCATACAGCCACCTATACCACATACGGTACTAAATATTGTAAATATCTGGAGCTTCCTGGCTGGTTCTCCAAACATTCTAACAAAAGCCTGTGGTTGGAGAAGGAAATACGCCATTACAAACATAATATGAGTCTTTCTCATGATAACTTCAAACAACAATCGTGCACCTATGCGAATGGAAACAAGGGAATGTAACATTTTATGATCCCATTTGTGTCCGAAACAGACTGCTCTACTTTTGACTTTCTACCACTTCTCTTCCTTTCATATTACGTGCATTTTGTTCATGGTTCCGGTTGTTCGCTTGCTAAGCTTTTTTTGTTGTACTTAACTAATCGTGCCTTGCCTTAGAAGGCTGAAAAAACTGCCAGTCGAAATGAGAAGGGAAGTAAAAAGTCGTTTTCCGTCACGTTTTTACGAATAGAAGCAATTTTTTCATAAATCTGATTCAATAGCAGGGGCAAATATAATGTACAATGATTTGTGAAAGAAAAATCATGGAACACAATGAGCCAAAGTCTTTAAGTAAAATGACTCTTTATTCCATATTCGATTGGTATATGGACTCTCGTCTTGATTTCAGTTAAAGGAATAGAAAGAAGAATAAACCAAAAATCAAATTGTACGATTAACTATAAACTCTACTAAATGATGAAGATGCCAAGAAATAGATGAAAAGATTATGATTATGTAAATGTGAAATATTCCAGAATATTTAAGTATTGCTATGAATTCATTTATACATTTTCACTGGAAATCCTACAAAAAGTTTTGGTATGAAGTTCAGACTCGAAAAGATGTAAGATAAAATGTTTGTTTTTTGCAAAACCTCCATTTTCTCGAATTGGAAGTAAATGATGTAGGCATTTTACTGAACAAGAAGGTAGGAATTCATGTAGGTATAGGTATCATGATTTCTAGAAAGCCTTTGGCTGCCTCATCAAAGGGCAAATGTATCCAATCTATTCCGTTTGAGAATCAAGGCTAAGTCACAGTCCAGGAATATTACGGGTGCATTGGTGTTTCAGTAATCAAGTCATATCTTTATGTATGTTGCGCGTCGTTGGTAGTTGTTGCCTGAATCCATGTATTCATTATATCATAGTTTATGTGGAACTCATTTACTTCCACCGATCAAGTCATTCCATTCGCGAGTTTTTGAGATAAGAATGCTACTGTTGCCAACCTTTTGGGTGTTCGACTTGCTGCTTGCCGTATATATTTGCCATATTACCTCAAGTCTAGTCTGACCCACCCGAACGTGCTTAACATTCCACGCAAAATTTATTGAGCATTGATTTTACATTTTATCCTCCTCTTTTTCAGTTGTGTGGTTAAAAGAGTATATGTGAAGTGTGTAGAGCATATAATATATGTAAAGTAATCTCGCATAATAATGTACACTTTTTAGACAAAATGAAAGCATTAAATTTCAAAACTTTTTGCATAGGCTACGAATTGCGAACCATTTCAAATGTGCTATTCCAGATTTTTAATTTCTGATTTCTCACTTTCAATTTATTAGCATAATAAGTAGTAGTTTTGTGCAATGTCTGATGTTTTCCAATTGGATTAGGGGCAGCGGTAACGATTGTGTTGCAAATGAAATGCTAGAAACTTCGTGATCCTTATCTAAACGAGCATTTTTGGACAGTTCCATGAGAATTATGGCTTGGCCACTGGCAGTACGCATACATGAACTAAAACTAAACTTTAGCTGTAAAAATGTGAAAGCTAAACAAAACAAGTGACTTTGTTCCATGTTTTGGTTAATGTACCAGGAACTAGGAACAAAAGGCGTATTCGACATGTAGTTAAATATTTATCAGAAATAATAAGCTTGAACGGTTAATTTGCATATAATGAAGCATTGCTTTTAGTTAAAGATAAAAAATTATCAAAGTAATTTAGCAGCATTTATCGAGAAAAGCATACGGTTTGACACGTGCATAAAGTCATGAAATTACTGCATAAAACGATTAAAGTTGGCAATGAAATTAAATAAAGCCTGATGTAGGTGGTAATAATAAGTTCGAAATTACCTTTGGTAAGGCAGATTTTATTTCTCCGCACGTTGATAACGGTAGCATTCTGCTTTGCGCTTTTCATATGAAAATTGAAACGGATGATCACAGCTACTTCAGTACTGAGACGTCCACTGCATGGCAGCACAATTCTATAAGTTGAGGAAACAAAGAAACATCATTAAAATAATTTCAGGAAAAATTAGGATTTATTTGATGAAAAATTCCCTTTGTTGTCCTTTCCTCAAAATGTGTAATAATACTGTGCTACTGTGGAAAAGCCACCAGAAATATCATTGCCGTAGATTATAATTTCCTCCTGAATTACATTACTCATATTACTCAGAGTCACTCTTTTAATTGCTCTCTTTCTACTTTCATCCCACTTCTCTTTCCCTCATCTCAAGAGAAATCGAAACCATTTTAGCGAAAAATTGTCGGCACTTTCAGAGTAATTTACGGGCACTCCACCAAAATTTTCCAGGAAAAGCACTATCACTCGATATTAGTAGTTATAGAAGTAATATATGTGTGTTTAGCAGAGAAAGAAGACTTTATTCAAGTACAGAAGTGTTCTATCATTTTTATTCTCGCTTTGTTACTAAGTCGTCATGCTCATCTTTCAGCTACGCAGTTCGCAGACTCATCTACAACCGCGAATCATTTCTGTTTTCCACCAACGCCAACTCACTGTGAGTGAGCAAAGGGAAATCATTATCATCCTATGAGACATGGAAGCAAGTGAAAGCAAGCAATTAGGACGGAAGGACTAACATCCCGAAGGTGGTTCATCAAAAAGACCACAAGCTCGTTTAAGTTCACGCTCCCTCTTCAATTTCAACGTTCCGTACACTAGTTTCTAAAGATAAAAAGTATGTGCAAGTCTATGATTAGTAGAAGCACACACTTTTCAACAGCGTTTCAAAAGCAGCATTTTAATGGACTGACGATCGCGCAGGACTACATAAATAGTTGTAATATTTATGTACTATATCATAGTCTTTACTAACTGGTAAATGTATGGGTGTGTGGGACACAGCAAATTGGAGCCTGTAAACTTCAGAAGACGAATGCAAAAATGTAGGTTTAAACTGCATCAGAGGCACCACATGGGAATGCAAAATATACCAACATTAAGAGCCAATAAAGAGTACGTCACACATGTGAAGTCGAGAATTCGTAGGTTTTAAATGGTTTCTGAACACCACAAATACCATCAAAGCTAGTTTGGTATTGCACAATGTTGTTAGCCCGATTTCCTTCCTCCGTTTACTTATTAGAATTCCAGGGTTTGGAGCCCATAAGTTTGAAACATTCCAAATTCCACACCTTGACTATTTTATATTACCAGCTTCTGGTTTTCATATGTTTATAAACCTCCACGTTTTGCTTACGGCTCGATGCATTATATAAGGAAAAGGAGGAGAATTTCTATTCAGCAGCTCATTTTTCTAATCGCTTCCCACTGAAGCTGATGAATGTAACGTCGCTCATGTTCCTCTTTGATAATAAATGAACTTGTTCGCTTTTCCGTCAATGCAACTGATTGCTTCTTTCGGACACAAGTAAGAAAGCTGCAACTGCTTCTTTGGAAAGCACTAGTAAAGGATTCTAAGAATGTGAGAATGTTTAAGTGAGTGCTTATACTTGCTTAGATAATATTAGTGTTTGGAACAACTTATAACCATCGTGGTGAACAGGAGGAGAAACAGCTTGGAACTCACATAACCATTTATTCCCTTGTCAGATCCACTGGCTGCTTCCTCGTTCTCTATAAATTCTCAACATTTTGCTACATCTTGATGTGTAGTATACAGCATTTCCCTTTCATGCAGCTAGCTCTGCTCTTAGCGTCTTAGTTGCTCCCAGTCAACCTCTAATAATATTTGGATTTATATGGTATTTGTAGATGTAAAATAAGATTTTATTTTGTCATATTATTCCTTTCGCCTTTCCTCTTGAACCAGTCCAAGTCTTCCAACGCTTCGAATAGGAACAACAGCCTAAAGCAAACACGCTAGATAGATACTTTGGTGAGGAAAATGACAAAAGAGCAGGAGGGAAGTAAAAAAATGGTGTGCTGGGTTTTCCTACAGGACTACATGAAAAAAATGTATCTTTAAATGTGCACTAGAACTTCACTAGCCGGAAATAGCAGGTTGATAAAAAAACTATGCCCATCTAAAACCAAGAGATGCAGTATAAAGTAATACTTGTGAACGACTTTCTCTTCGGGCTATTTTATCTATTCCCTATCTTCTCCTTGAAAAAGAAAAGGAAATGTCCTATATGCATGTCCATTTAATAGGAGAAAGGTAAGATCCCAATCCAATAGGGATCCATTCCTCTTGAGGGTGACTCGATCAGTCAGTATTACATCAAAACGAGTTTAAGATGAAGCATTTCAAGTTTGCCATCGGCTTTTAAAAGGTTTCCGACCCTAATAGAAAATTATATATTGAACGAGTAAAGGAAGACAATGAACAGGACCTATAAGCTAAAAATAGGAAGTAGGATGTCGCATTGATATAATATATGCTTCGTATCCCTACCGGGTGGTTGCGTGTGTAGTTTTTCTGCTCACTTCTTTCGTTTATGAAACGAAACTATTCTTTGATCGAGAATACACAAAGATACCAAAGAAATAATGATCTTGTTCGATAAGTTATATTACGCACAAATAAAACAGCTGTAAAATTTGTCCAAGTGACTCTAAGATGTTATAGCTGAATGCTTATATAGCAAAGATACGTTTGTAGATATACGGAGAGCTCTCACATGTATGTGCATAATACACAAGGAGGTTTCCAAAAACGAGGGAGACGGTCAGTAAACTGCAAAGGCCGTAATAACAAGACCTTTCAGACTTCCCTACAAGTCTAGACCTAACAAGTACACACTATATAGCCATAACGGCTTGTGTCCTTCGGCTTCCTAACTCAAAAGCATTATTTGCTATTATCTCGAGCCACATTTCAAATACAACCCTCCCAACTTCCGCACTAAAGCAAGAAAGTAAAGCGAGCAGCGAGCATCTCGCTCTCCCCGATATACTTTTACTACTTCTTTCCAATTTAAGTTTTCTCCAACGTTGTTTGTACTTTTTAAAAAGGCTGGTCACAACTTGAAACAGACACAGTTAAAGGCGAGTTTGCTGGCCTGTGGACTTGCGATAGGAAAAGAGCCATTAAGGAAACAAAGGGGCTGATTCCATGTACATTGAAGCTGAGGAGAACAAAAGGGAGCTAGAGGGGGAAATACTTTACAAAGATTTGAGTGAAAATCTGTCCGATCCTGTTTTCTACTAGCATGCCAACACAGATCATTGTCCTGTTCCGTTTAGGCTTTTCAATTTGATTCAAATGAATGGGGAATATATGGAGGTATTAAGCGGAGAGAGTGTCGTGAAGCTGAATGCACACACCAATCAATTTCACTGCTTTCTTGCTCATCTTATATGTATGTATCCACCTCATAGTAATAACAATAAATTGGAAGTTGAAGGACACTGAAAGCAAATCTGGATGATGATTCCATTTTAAATGGAATATATATAGTTTATGTATACTTCTGCTTATAACTCTTTACAGCCATGTTTTTGTATAGTATAATAGTGCTCTTTAAACTGCAGAAAAGGAATGTCTCTATTCAGTTGCCACCCCCGTTCAATGTAAAGAAAAGAAAATCCAAATTGAAATATTTCGTGATTATCCTCGTTTTCAGTGAGACTCTGTAAATTAATCGTATTCTTCCTTTCAACATATTCTACCACAGGAGTATTATATCATTCTATTTCATACATTCACATTTCTCCTGAATGGCTGCAATCAGTGCGATATAATACAGAACAGAGGACTGCATACATGATCATGATGGACCCATTTCCAAGTTCCACGGGACAATTTCAAGAGTCACTCACAGTAAATCAGAGATTCTGGTGCACCTTTTCATAAAAATCTTGAAAACGTTCTCCTTGAAATATGAGATGTCATATTACCTTGTAGATGAAAGGATAAAGCACGTAAAATAACCCGCCCAGCATATTCTCGTTGCTCATTCAAAATTCAAGAGGACGCTATATATTATTGCATTGTGAAGATAATTCGAGGAAACGTAAGGAAAGTATGAAACTGCATAACAAGCAATATATTTTGTAACCTTACACCACATCATACATTCCACGATCCTCGAATGTCTAGGACATTTACATACATATCTACGCCTACAACTACAACCATGAAATTGTCGTGATAGTGCGTCCCTCAAGTTCAGAAACCAAAAAACAGCATCAACAATAACAATCCGAAAATACCAGTGTTTTTTTTTCACCTCAGCAATATATAACGCCGTTGGTGTGCGAATAAAATAAAGGAATTCACATAGGGACTACTCGTTTGAATTATCATATACAAAAAAATGTTCAAGTGTTTCTCATCGTTCAGTGTGCAACATGATGCAGCCTTGTTGTAGGTATAAACCAATATAGGAAGAAGTGTACGCTTAAGTACATATAAGTTACATTTGTATAATTCAAGTTTGAATGCAGGCAAGTGAAGTGGCCGTTTTTTCTGCTGTGCTTGAGTTACACTCATTTGTCTTAATGTCATGAGCCAGTCATTTCCAGACTTGGTGGATGAGAAAGTTAAGTTTAGGAATGCTACATGTGATAGCAGCACGTTGCGTTGTTGTTGCTCCAACACAACTTTCGTTTTTTCTTTGAATTTTTATGCTGGATGGAATCCCCTAGGAGTGCTATTACTGGGATATCAATCCTGCTCCCCTGTTCTGTGTGGATGACTGCATGAAACAGTTTTGCTACACACTTTATTCGTCTCTCTCTCTCTCTCTCTCACTTTCCGATACACAATCATTCTCGTTATTTACAGTTCATATTGCCCCAGAGTATCGTAGAAATTCCGAAGGTGGTTTTAACCGAAATGGTTACAACATCAGCTCACATGTGTTTATTTTGTGAACACCTCACGCAGCAATAAAGCTCAATTTTTACAGATTGTCGAACCAGCAAATGCGATACAATTTGGCTTTATCTATGTATTTTCAAGAGTTTGTATATGAGATTGCATAACACGATTTTGTTTTGCAAATGCTTGCATTTTAACATGATGTTGACAAGCGCTCAGTTTCTCAGTTTGCAAGTAAACAATCCAAGTTTTTGCTTACGTCTGGGTAAACAAGCTTGCAAAAAATCTACCAAGTATGTAATGTGACATGCATGATAGTATAGTAGCTTGAGCAAACAAAGAAAATGTGTATAATCTTGTTGGCTGGAATTCAGCTGAAGGAAAATGTAAATAAGTCGTATCTATCAATTTCTCGCCGGTCTCGTTAAAACTGGTTGCTTTTCGAGTTGAAATTCTCAAGGAGATATGTCAGGCCAATTTATGGAGTGCTATTGAAGATGCCAAATCTTTATCTTGAAGCTTATCCGTTATACGTTACGACCAATGTAAAAAGTGAAACACATGACGATGCTTGAGGTATACTTTTCAAAATTATTCCATTTCATCAGGTAGAGATAATTCTGAGGGTGTATGATATTTTAGTTCCCCAAGGAAAAGTTTAGACTAAGGTTCCTGTTGTTAAGATTTTACGTGTTTTAAGTGAGTCAGAAATGATGCAATACGTATATTTCTAACGTTGTTAGTACATCTTATATACTTTTCTTAAGTCGAAACTAAAATCTTGCTTCATTCCCTCAAGAAACCGGATATAACAAAAAGCAAGTTTTCTCCGGGAAGCGAGATTTCTCTCCTCCTTTTTTGCTTTGCATTTTGTCTTGGCTTCTGAGTAAGTTAAGGAAAAGGATTTATACAACAGTGGTAGAAACGTGAATCACAATCCATTGCTGCGAAGAGTAAATTTGAATGGATACGAATCAGAGCTTACATCCGGAGAGGATGCAAAAGGATCCAACTTCACATTATATTTCAGTAAAAACGGAGTAAGTAGTCTTTGTTATGTTGACTTTACTCTGTATATGTCCCACCATCATATTTTCCAATTTGAATAATAACTTCGGAATGAAACATCTCTCGGGGATAGAATTTTGGAGCTAGCAACATGCCACCAGAGTCAAGTCACAGATGAGAAAGCTTAAAAATGAAAACAAAAGCTGAGATGTTTTTTGTCATGTTAAAAGAAATCATGCAATCTGTGCACTACACACAATAACGGTTTGTGCAACCAGCAATATCCCCGGCAGTGCAGGGTTGTTTTGTTTCAAAATAGAAAACGAAACAATTCTGAAACACTAAAATGTGGAATGAATGGATGCAAATGAAAGTTAACTGTATGCATACATTGGGCTTTTAAACATAAAAAGAACCTCTCTCATTCTAAGAATGAAGATAAAAATATGTATCTGTTAGTTTTGCTGTGAATAAACATGTTACTTTCCTGGTCACAGAATGT
>JAANSM010002568.1:0-14729 GCA_036850725.1 Orchesella villosa | reverse complement strand
GGATCGTCAGACATGTTGGTGAACCCCAGATAAAGAGAGTCACATCCAAGATTGTCGCTTTCAGCTTTACTCTTCCTTCAGTTATTTTTACTACTCCTCCAACAGTTTCTAGCAATAGAAAAAATTCAAGTAATCTTATATATAATGTATCAATATCAAACTTCATAATTAGCAATTAATTATTTACATGTAAAATCAATACAGGTAATGTAGTCCGGAGAAATTTTTAGCAACATACTCAGATGTCTATGACAATAGCGCAAGATAAACATATAACAGCTAAGACAAGAACAAAGCGGAGATAGAGCAGGGGTTTAAGACACGTGTTCTCAACTTGTGCACGACATACTCATTTCCTTTACTGGACATACAACATAATATGCGGAACAAAGCTAAATTATTTAGCCATTTTAGCACGAAGTGTCATGAAGTACGAATGTAAGACTGTGGAATCGTGATTCTCAATACAATACAATACACTTCTAAACTTACACTTACAAGACAAACCTTACGCTTAATCATAACACATAACGATTTTTACTTTTCTGCCACAAGACAATTGCCATCCTAAAAAATTTCAATTATACAATACACTTCTAAACTTACACTTACAAGACAAACCTTACGCTTAATCATAACACATAACGATTTTTACTTTTCTGCCACAAGACAATTGCCATCCTAAATAATTTCAATAAAAGCTTATCGCATGATCAATATCTTTCAAAGCCTGAAACTCTACTTGCACATTAGGCACTTAAAGACACTGAAAGAGTTGCATTAATTGAAATTGAACCCTATGCATAAAATAACTACAACTCATCGTCAGAAAACTTCACAGAGAACATGAACATAACATGACATCATAAAATCAATTCCAAAAGTTCATTAGGGAACCCGAGATTCAACCACATTTTCCTCATTAAACCACAATCTGCAAACTTTTTCCTGTATCTTCAATTTATAATGGGGGAAAAGACGACAAGAAGAGCACAATAGAGGAGTTTGTTTACTGACTGAGAATAACATGATAATTATGAATTGCACCATAACAGGTTACTACTTACAAAGAGAAGAGCTGCAGTGCACAGGGTGAATTTTTACAATTTCAGGGCTACTGATTACTTCACTGTGTACAACGCAACGCGATAGGGAAACTGTATGAGCTTTTTTTCACGTGTGCATATGAAATCAGTGACAAACTACGTACTTATGGGCATACTTGTATTTTCTGTATGTAAAATTTGTCGCTGCATTTGCATATTATAAGAAGCAGTATTTTGTGTAGTTTGTAGTGGAATATCTTATAGAGGTTTGCATTTACATCATCAGGAATTTGTGAGCACAACTTTATATTTTTAGGCTCAACCTTCACAAGGCTAAGAAAACAACAACGCATAAGAACACCGTGTGTGTCTTGGTCGTGTGTTCAGAAAATATACATATAAATGCATGCAACATGCAATGCAATGATAAATAGTCGTATTCTAAACATAATTGTAAATGTGCCTTGTGTGTGGAGTAAAAGATTGGTGCTCAATTGTTGCCATAATGTAGTTTTGTATTATATTGTTGTCTCACGCTACGAGCGAGATGGAAGTCCACTTATTTAGTCCGTACACAAACAAGTTTCCTAACACTGCCTATAATGATCTTGAGGATGGTTGGCGAAGACGAAGTGGGAGAGTGTTAAGGAACTACTAAGAAACGAATGTCAAACATATTGCATGAACCAAAATGAAGCCAATAGCATTATAACATTTTAACATGGGTTTTTTGTACATCATCGTCGTTCTTCGTGGGTCTCACAACTTGAAACTTATTTTGCAAATACGGATAATAATGTAATGAGTATGCTATGCTATATGTCCAAGCTTTGCTAAGTGAACATTTTTATGTGGGCAGATTGAGAAGAAACAGAAATCTTCTGTGTGATATTGTCTTGGTATGTAAACTGCTCTCTGGGAAAAGTAGGGGAAGGCTACAAAGAGAGACGAGGCGAGAAGAGTTCTTCAGGGTCAACATGGCATGGCCTAATGATTACTTGTGTGATAGTATGCAGTGATTGAATTGAATGAGAATATGTGAATACCTCGACATACACACAAGTTAGAACATCCTATAACGCATACCAACCTTGTGCGGATTTAATAGATATGAATATGTATATATAAAAGATATACCTAACCCTCATAATATAATGCATTCAATTCAAACAACCTTGCTTTAAGAGGAAGGTGCATATATATACAGTAAATGTGGTTATGAAGATTGTCATTCGAGCAACATGAAATAGAGGGCAAGATTGAGATTAAATGGCCGAGAGCACACACCATACCACAAGACTTGAAAATCTATACAGCAGTATGCAAAGTTTACCTGTCTTAAGAGTTGAGTTGAGTTTCAATGTCGACGTAATGCAATCATTATCATAATTTTTGAAGTAGGATGGACTGCCAAGTGCACTAAACCACTGCCAAAACTATTAAAGACTAACAATAAGACTATAAGACGTTCGTGTGATTGCGTCTACGACATATGAGATTGCAAATGCATCTATGACTTGACTTATCAAAGTCACGGGGTATCAAAGATTAGATAACAGTTAGTGTTAGCACACGAGGTTATAATTTGGTTTTTGTGTGGTTGGTTACTAGATTGATATAAAAGAGAAAAGAGTATTAGTGTTAGCACACGAGGTTATAATTTGGTTTTTGTGTGGTTGGTTACTAGATTGATATAAAAGAGTACTTTGTATCTCAGGTTGAAGGTTCGTCAGAATTGCAGAAAAGTTGGTTATTGATTTATCACGAAGTCGACGACTCTTATGATTCCATATTTGTTCAGATGTTCTGTTAAAATCTTTCAGTCATTAACTCTAAGTTTACGTCACGGGTGAAGTCGTCGAAGATATAAATGAAAGGGTTGATCGCGTGTATTTGGCGTGACACTGAAATCTAAAATGAAAGTTTTGTAGACATATGGATCTACATGTCTGATATTTGATATGATCATGTAACTTCCGACCTTCTTCCGTTTCTTATCACATCCGGTGTGTCAGATATGATCTTATAGTATGTCACGTAGGATGCAATCTCTGTGCTAGCCACTAACTGTTATTAGTTTTGGAAGCTCTATAAGAAAAATAGGATAACTTTTTTACACTGCTACCCAATTCATAAATATGTCAACGGACACCCCGTATAAACGATGTTTTAAGTATATACACACATATAAAGTACATATAGCTTACGTACGTTCTATAAAATTAACATTGAATAAAAATGTGGAATGACATTTCAGGTAATTGATCACTAGTTACGTATCAAGGAGGTCTACAAAATCGTTGCATTAATTTTTATATGCATTACGAATAGCAGGATACTTGTTCATGCACTACTACCATTTCTATAATGGACATAATATACATAAAAAGTAACATTTACATTGTTGGTCGTGCTTCTCAGGATCACAACATGAAACAATTATGTGGGATCCCTTCCTCTTTGTTTAGTTGTAGTAACACTAATGGGCTAACATTGAGTAATAAATAATTGCTTCCCCAACTCTTTTTTCTTGCTTCTACCTTTTCCGCCCTGACAGACAGGAATGCATATAAAAACATTTAACTTGAGCTTATACTAATTGTGAGAAGGTCACAAGAGAGCAATCAAGCCTAACAAAATACTCCTTTTCTTTAAGAAGAAGCAATTACTCTGTCAATTGTGTAAACTACTAGGCATACATTCAACATAAGCGCATGTGCAGATTTACTTGGTCAAGATCATCGTGAAGAAAGACACACCAGCATAATGTCATCCTATTCGATTATATACACTATCAACCATAAACACTATATTCGAATGCCAATTTTAATGCCATTATTTTTATACTATTAAGTGTGAGTGTATATAAATGTATCAGCTATATTGTATATAGTCCGAGGTCTATTCCATGTCCCATACTCGCATTTGATATTGATTTGATAAAATATAATTACAAGTTTTCAAGGCTAGCGAATTATGGAACGAGCCGAATAAACATTGGAGCCGAAAAATATCGAAGTGTTGACATCAGATAATAAAATGTACCTCCACTCTACTCCACACCAAATATTTTACAATCCTATATATTATAAGAACCACATATTTTCATTGCCTTATTGACTGTTATGAACCAATTTCGAACTTACATGTGTATGTATCCTTCCTACAAAAGTGCTCACTCAATCACCCAAAACACACTTCCACAACGTCAAGTCAAACGTTCATGGAGATGGGATTCAATCGCTTAAAGGATTTCCAACACTTCCAATTTGTCGTGAACTGGACAACACATTCAAATCGTTTTTTAAATTACTCGCATGAAATATATTAGAATTTAGAACACTAAAAACAGGAGTCCGCAACAACTTCAGAAGAACCACATCAATAATTTGCTAACTTTTCATTTTCATGAAATAAAAAATAACAGGCCACGTTCAACATTACATTAGCACATTTAATTTTTTTAAGTAGACCCAGCTATAGTTGCGTTTGGGCTTGGGCTACACAAACACCCACTTTTCATAATTTCAACTATGCAGAATTTCCATTGAATTCCCAGGGTGAAGAATAGAAAAGTAATAAAAAATGTGGCTACTCCCGAGTTTCCTAGCTAGCTGATTCATTTTTCATTTTTAAGGTTAAATGAAAAACAATCTGAACATTTCCAGTTTGCGGATACATACTCTCAGTTTGCTCGCACAGAGTCACATAATGTTTGTAACTCTTTCAAGTTAAATCATACTCACACAAACCACATCATCACCAAAACTTACTCACGTTTATAATTCACAGGTTTTTTATTATTCTTGTCTGATTATTTCGCATAGTACTCCCTATGCGTTTTAGACTGGCTATGGCATGAATATGACTTGATTCTCAGTTCTCAACCAAACCAATAACACAACATACGAAAATATCTTTCAGTATGTGTTTTTACACATAAAGAGTCGTCATCAATATCATCATCATCAGATCGGGGTTCCACTTCCACTTGCTCTTCCACTGTTACTATACATATATTACTAGATGCAGAGTATGTGTGGTGCCAGTGAAGAAGGCAAGAAAATGCTGCCCAACTTCAACTTTGCTTTTAAGTCAGATGATTTTAGCAAGGAGTAGAATCAGGATATGGTAATCATGATGACGATGATGATGATGGAGTATGGAGTATGGAATTAGAAGTACTACTACTTACTACGTAAGCCCATTCTATTGTTTAGCTGTGTTGCTGTTAGTTCTACAGAACTTCGCTTCGGGGATCGAGTAGTACGAACGAAAGAAACAAGTATCACATAGGCATGGAGTTGATGGAGTCCACAAAATTCCTATATCACATCCACATCCTATGTGGTTGGTTTCATCATATATCCATATAGCAATAGCATGTAACACGCATGTAATTAAGAAGGGAGTCATATCAGTCGATAATACATATAATATGGAAGGAAGAAAGTGTAAGCGAAACGGAAGAAGCATTTATATTATGCAAACAATAACTCTATCTAACCATGCATGGGTATATAAGGTAGGCACGGTACACGAGTACACAATTGAATGCTATGTTGCATTGTTTGTTTCCAACCCACTCACCCTCACCAAAAACCATAATCCTTTTGACTTTTTGCTCAAGTTTGTCGTGTGGACATTGGACATATGGGCATGTAGCATGTACTGATGATAATGACGACAATCCTTTATGATGGACAGGAACAATAAGTTACAAACTCTACAATTTGTTATACTTATTAATGGGGGCTCATGCCGGAAGATCATTCATTTTGCACTTCCGCTGTCCCTGTGTATGACTACTGGAGTTGACAACATTTTGTATGGAATGTGGAACATTCTCTGAAGTTTCAGCAGTATATAATATCATTCAAAACATTTTTTTTGGTATGGTCTGATGATATTACTGTAGTTTGCAAGCAATTTAAAGACAATGAAAATCCTAATTCTATTCATATAGCCCTGGAATGCAATTTTGAACATGAGGTAGGGTAGAGGTGTATCTTTTTGAGTTTGTGTCATGAAAATGAAAACTCTGCTACACGTGTTTTATAATATTATTTAACTGATTTAACCTCTGAATGTTAATCTTTGTAAGGTCCTTATGAACCTTTCAAATCTCAATTAGGTAAAACCAATGGGTGAAACTACCCAAGCCAAATATCCCAAGTACCGCATAGTTTGTGTAATTTATGATCTTAAATTATCTGATTGATATGCACAAGTAAATACATGTAAGATACATATTCGTTTCTGCTTTCACCTGTATGCCATCTGCGTACATATGAAAACGATTATTTGTTGCATACGGCTTGATGTTGCTCAAATGTATATCAGACTCAGAACACACTTGGTTCTTTCTAAAGAACACCGGGAATGCAAATATCATGTGGTTACTTGTAAGTGCTTAGGATAACAGCTTTTGATTGCAATTGTCATTCCATCGATCTACAACGTTTTTTGGAAACGTTTATCACACAAACACTTGAGGGTGACGTTACTAACGTTTGACATTTGATATCATGCTTAAAGTCTCTACGCTTTTATAATACTATCATAGTATTATAGCTAGTCTAAAGTTGGAGCAGTAATTGTTTGTTGTCAATGTACTCAAAACACCTTATTAAAGGCTTTGCGCAAGCTAGTAGATTAGGAAACAGGTATAAAAGCGGATTGAGACTTGCCACCTCTGCGTCTTCATCATTTACTTACTTTACAACTATAGAAAGGCTCGTACCAGTTTCAATAGAGCTTTGTGGTGTTCGTTTTCAATATTTTGAGCACAACTCTTGCAGGAGTTTTTCAGCAATGAGTCAATCAGTGAAAGTAGAGGAACATCATATGGGTGGCACCGAAACGGATAGCAGCTGTATTAGTTTCTTGGAAGCTTCAAAGTCCGTAATTCGCTATCTGCCTGGTGATGAAAGGTTCCAAATGCAGGTCTTTTTAAAAAGTGGCAAGACCTTCAATTTCGATAGAAGCTGCTCGGACACTGTGTCAGCTGTGGTGGCACGAATGACGACGAATATCACTAAAAAGGTGAAGAAATTTGATGGGTCTATTAAGTTCTTACTGGGAAGTGAGTCATACCCTGTTGCTTCTAGTGGTGCTGAAGGTACTCCAGAAAGTGAAGATGTTGAAATCGAGAAAATTCTGAAGGCAGCTTCAACATCTCCCAATGACCACAATGCCTTAAAGCTCCAAATTGGAGAGGATGTCTATGATGTGATATTTAATCCGCCTGAAGTATATGTCGCCAAGTTTTTAAGCGTTTATATGCCCACCTTCCCACTATTTCCTTATAGAATTGAAACAAGCAATAATTTCAGGAAGGAATGTAGTTATTACAAGTGGGAATATTCTCGTGAAAAGCCTACTCCAGAAGTTCCAGCTAAATTGCGAAAAAAGTCAAAGGATGAATCTACTGCAACAGCAGAGGGATGTGGAGACAACGGTTTGGGTGGGAGCTCAACTTGGAAACCATGTGGTTCTTCCATCGTTTTAACGCCTGAGAAAGGAATGGAGGGTGGTTATCTGAGGTTCTCATGCATACCTTCCAATGGCAATAGCTTTGGGAAACCTTTTACTATGACTTTAGCAAATCCAATAGGCAGTATCCCGGTGGAAAGGTTTTTGTATGAAGAGAGGTTATCGCGGATGCCTCCAAAGCGGACCGAAGGTGACTTTTTGAGGGTGCTCACCTATAATGTCTTAGCAGACACTTATGCAACTCCTGAATGGTTTATCAGCAGCCCCAAAGAAAGTTTGGATGCTGGCTATAGACTTCCAATATTGAACAAAGAAATCCAATTGTACGGAGCTGATCTCATTTGCTTGCAAGAAGTGGATGAAAAGTATTTCGAAGTAAGTAATCATGAATAAAACATTGTAAACCATAAGTAGTTGAATTGGTCCTCTAAAAGTTAAAAAAAATTATATGGAATTTTTACAGGGCAATTTCGAACCATTTTTAGGGAGTTTAGGCTACAAAGGTGTACATACTAGCAAAACTGGAAAAACTAAGGAAGGAATAGCAATGTTTCATAATCCAGCGAAACTTGAATGTCTTCAATCCGTTGACTGTGTGATCCTGGAGCATATGAAAACTTTACCGTTATGGGCAAGGCTTGAATCAGTTAATGATTTTACGACGAGATTAGAAGAACGGAATACAGTTTTTCATATCTCAGTCTTTCAAGTAAAAGAGTGTCCTAAAACTATTTTAGTTGTAGGTAAGTGACTGACATTCCTATTAATGGAACTCCCCTCCCCTTGAATCTTATTAATGCTAATGTTAGGATTAAAAATTAATCCATATTAATTTTAATAATTTCCAAAGGAAACGTGCACTTATATTTCCATCCTGATGCCGACCATATCCGACTTCTTCAAACAATTACATGCATCAATTTTCTCGAAACCAAGCTTAGTCAGCTAAAGGAACAATATCCAGATTACAAGATAACTGTTATTTATTGTGGAGACTTGAATTGTACGCCACCATTCAGCTCATATCGGCTGCTAACAACAGGTCAAGTTAATGAAGATGATGAAGACTGGTCCAGTCGTAAGTGAATTTATTGATTTGATTTTACTCAAGATCAACTTCTCATTTTAAAACTCAAACTAATTTGTAAATTATTCGCTATTATAGATTCGGAAGAGAAAATTGTACCAGGAATCCCTATAAAGCATAGCTTAAACCTTACTAACAGCCACCCCGGTGAAGAACTGACTAATATCACAACATGTTTTGAAGGATGTCTGGATTACATCCTGTTTCAGACTGAATACCTAGAACTTTTGCAAACGTATCCTCCACCTAGCAAAGAAGAACTAGCTGTCTTAACAAAAACAGATGAAATTAGAAAAGTTTCTTTGCCTAATTTTTATACTCCTTCAGATCATTTGCCACTTATAGCAGATTTCAAAATTAAGTCCAAATAAAATCAGTGTTTCAATTCGTTTATTAGAAATCGTAACGATATATAATATTTATAATGTAGTCAATGTCATTTACTTACAAATGTATGTGCATATCATCAAAAACGTAAAAGCACTATTCTCTCACGAAAAAAATTAAAAGTAATTAGAGTACAATTAATAGTCATCATTCCTTTACGAAGCTCCGGATATTATAATGCGTGTTAATGCTTCAATGTTTTTGGTCCGAATTGCTTCTCGACTAGCGGTGATCACATTCGCTTTCGGCCTTCCCACTGCAAGTAATATTGAGAAAGAAATTACAAGTAATTCAAGATAATACATATACGTATAAAATATGAAGTGGAATACTTATTTTATTACCGCGTAGCCTTGCAGCTTTTTGAATGATTTGATTAATTGACTTGATTGACTCTGCAACACTTTCATTGGTCGAGCATCTAATCTGATGTTGCGTAATTAGGGCACGATTAACCTCGTTGAGTTGCATATACCATTTTCTCATCCCTTTACTATACAAAGACATCAAAATCATGTTGCCATTAATGCTCATCTCAATTGCCTTCGTAGAATATAATGTTTTTAATCAACGAGTAGAACTTACATATCACTAATGAGCCTTGCATCTTCAGCCCGTATTAACAAACTTTTTATCACCCCCGACTGATCTGATATGTCTGCTCCTAACCTCTCATTACTCTCTTGATACTCTTCAATTCCTCGCAAGAGCATTTCTAACTGTGCTATTTCGTCAGGAAAGTCAGCCTCAGTCTGAATATAGATTAAATACATCCGGCATAATTATAAATTTATGGATTGCTTGGAGGCTTCTGAAAGCTGCAAGAACATTTTTGACCTCAAGATCGGAAATGTTGAGAAACTGGCAAATGCTTTGTACCACATCCCCAGCTAGATCCATATCATTCGTTTTAACAGTAATGTTCCCATTTGCACCAACATTAAAAATCAAATCCCGACTGTTTCTCAAAGACACAAAGGACAAATTGAATGCTGTTCTATGTTCCAGCTCTTCCGCTAGAAGGAAATTCTGATTGAACCACATGCAAAGCTGGAAAAAGAAGAAGTATTAAAATGTATCCAATGAATATCTCAAGACGACGCTTCCGTGCATAAAAATAGTAATGCAGTGCATATAAAACGATTTTATATACTCGAGTAGGCCTTTCTTGGATCGGGAGCTTCACATATCCGCATACAAGATCACTTCCATTCGTTTTACTTCCCTCTTTGCACACAGCAAACATTGTCAAATCGTGGCAACTGTCTTGTCATCTCAAACACGTGGAAGTGCTTGCTCTCCTCATAGCCAACGTAGACTTTGATGTGCAAATCTACAACAACATTTTTTGGTGGAACTAGAGGAACAGAGATCTTTGACTCAAGCTGATTAGCTTTGGGATGAACAACATGACATTCCCCTTGAAATATCCCTTCAGCAAAAATTAGCACTGAGCGGATTACCGTTTCGTTGTTGGTAGATAACGTTATTTCAATGTGAGGCTGAAACATAAGACATCAAAGTCAACACCTTACAATCTTATCTAGACGTCCACATACGAAGCTAAATCATTAATTAATCTCTACCGGTTTATCATTTGATCCCATGTTGATGGAGAAAGCGGTATGAAGTTGGGTTTTTGCCTGTAAGAAAACATTTTGCGATGGATTTACACGTGTCATCCCTGTAAATGATGAGCATTTGCCAAAAACTATTTATTTTGAAAATTTTATCTCACTGGAATTGCTCCAATTGGTTTTTGTTGGGGCTCAGCCGTCTCAGATTTCCCTGAAGAGCCTTTCAACGATAGTAGTTTTTTGCTGGTGTTAGTTAATACAGACGTTGCTGATGATGATGTTGATGTTGTATTCGTGCTAGCTAAAGACGCATTGGATGAGTCATAATTCCTCAACTCCAGTAATAAATGATGTTTCTTCACACTCAGCTCTCGGATAGCTTCTTGTTCCACGTTTGGTGAAATGTACAAGATCCTCCCGTCATGACTGCTGGGTTGATAGATTCTTACTATTTTGATTTACAAAAATAAAAGTATAAAGTTTCCAACATGATTTATCCTTGTCACATTGAAAGTTTGAAACATTTTTTTAGAAAATATTTGCCTTCTCCTTCAACATCACAGCAAACCAGATACAGTCTCCCATCCAGTTGTAAGTCTGCAGTGCAGATCCCAGCTAATGGATTTGAGAAATTGTCTTTGAAGAGCACTTCTCCATTTCGTACATTCCTGATGTCGAGTTTCCCATTGCTCCAGCCTGTTACTAGCTCAGGGATTCCGTCTCCGTCGAAATCAAAAGCGCAGATGGCGACGGCATGGTTCTTTGACTGAAGTTTAAAATAAGATAATTACAGGGTATGTTGGGATTTATTAATTGGCAATTTAAATGTACTTACTTTGATTCTCCATAATCTTTGCAATTTTTCATAAACGCCAATCGTCCCATTTACTAAAGCATAAGAAAAAACGTTCCCTTGCATTGGAGCAATAGCTGAGATGGCGTCTGTTTCTGATGTCTCGCCAATTATTTGATCCCCTTTGAATATTCTTATGTCGAAATCATCGGATCCCACAATCATCTACAAAAATAAAATTAGGGTACAAACTTAACTGGCATTCCATTTTAATAGCATCAAGTGAAATGTTTTTCACCTCGTTATCTCCATCACCATCAAAGTCGAGAAAGGCTATGGCTCCTACATTATCTCCTAAAATAATCCACCGATGAGATTAAAATAAGTCTATATTGAGCAGATATTGAGCTTTACTTTGGTTTAGAATTAAAACCTGTAACGGTCCATAAACAATCTTCTTATGTCGAAATCATCGGATCCCACAATCATCTACAAAAATAAAATTAGGGTACAAACTTAACTGGCATTCCATTTTAATAGCATCAAGTGAAAGGTTTTTCACCTCGTTATCTCCATCGCCATCAAAGTCGAGAAAGGCTATGGCTCCTACATTATCCCCTAAAATAATCCATCGATGAGATTAAAATAAGTCTAGCTTGAGCAGATATTGAGCTTTACTTTTGTTTTGAAATAAAACCTGTAACGGTCCATAAGCAATCGTTTCCCTCAGCATCAAACCCTTGCAGAGTACAATTTCCTCCGACAACTGCAATTGGATTGTCACTTCCACTCTCAAGTCCACCGAGTGAACCAGTAACAATAGTATTGACGCCGTCAGAGATCTTAATTTAAAAAATAATATTATGATGCTACTATAGGTTTCTTTCTGGGGTGTTATATGGTTGTTAATCTTAAGAGAATAAGATGTAGTATAGTTTATAGTAAACCGAATGTCTTTTATATGATTTTAACCTCTTTGAAAAATAAATCTTTATTATTTTCCACATCATATCCAAACACATTTGACATGGTCCCCACAAATAAATGTGAACGATCTGAGTTCTTCTGCATTTGTCCAGCAGAAATGCAGGTTATTGGTTGATCAATGTTTAAAAATGTAAGATCATCAGAAGGAGCCTCAACTGTTTNACAAATAAATGTGAACGATCTGAGTTCTTCTGCATTTGTCCAGCAGAAATGCAGGTTATTGGTTGATCAATGTTTAAAAATGTAAGATCATCAGAAGGAGCCTCAACTGTTTTTCCGGTGGGAGTACCAGTTGGCTTTTTCAACGGAAGCAGTAGTATCTAGAATTTAAAAAAATGTATTGTTGAATGTTCACAGTAAGAAGTTTGAAATAAATTAGATGACATGTGAAATGAATGAAAAATGCTGATTGAGTGGAATTTGGGCAAAATGTAACGTTGAATATCCAATTATGATAATTTGTTCGCAATTTTGTAATTTACCCTTTCACCATGAGTGGCTGCTGTGAGATAGCTATGTTTCGCATCATAAGCGCCCACTGTGACACGTCCAGGAAGGATTTTGTGTCCCAATTTGATTGTTAGCAATGAAGAACCTGTGTCACTCATTCTGACAGTTTGAAAGATTTTCTGAATGAACTACCAGCCAGTAAAACTTTTTCAATTCATAATTTTGTATGATGTAAGTAGTAGGCTATATGATAATTCACAGTATTCTTGTTTAATTTTTATAGTATGCTTAAGAGATGCATAAGTTTTCTCTCAATCTGCATTATTATTCAAATTGAGGTCACTGTCAACTTTTTCCCAATTAAGGAATTAATTTCCTACGGCATTTTTCTGAATGAACTACCAGCCAGTAAAACTTTTTCAATTCATAATTTTGTATGATGTAAGTAGTAGGCTATATGATAAATCACAGTATTCTTGTTTAATTGCTATAGTATGCTTTAGAGATACTTAAGTTTTTTCTCAATCTGCTTAACTATTCAAATTGAGGTCACTGTCAACTTTTTCCCAATTAAGGAATTAATTTCCTACGGCATTCAACGTACTTCAACCTATTTCAATTTTGTATTTGTGCTTCTTTTATTATCAACTATCAATACATGTATGCTGTATATNTTGTGCTTCTTTTATTATCAACTATCAATACATGTATGCCATATGCCATGCATATTTACATTCGTGGACACAAACGATTATCCAGGATACCACTTCGGTTTGAATGCTCTAAACATTCCAAAGTGCCATGAAAGACGAGAAAGCATTCGACTCCGTCGTGAGAGTGGAGTGCGTGTAACTATGTACTTTTCCTGCACAAACAAACAGTAACCATATGCCGAGCCAGGTAGAATCTTTATGAACGAAACGGTGGATTATTAGCTGGTAGCAATCAGCGGTACAAACTTCCATTTTTTCATCTTGTCTTGTTTGAGGAGTGATACGAGTTTCCAATAGATTACAAATTCTCATTACAGAAAATATCGCGCTTGTATCTATCCGAGAATTTCGATGAAATCTATTCACATTGATAGTAGCCTTCTTTGTTGGTTTTATATTCAATATTGGTAAAATTGAACTAACTACAAGATGCTTAGGCTCTGCATTTGGCATATGTTCTGCATTAACCCGTTTGAAATCAAAACATAAGCTCATTGTTAATCATGGAATTTATTTGCTAATGGTTTATATATAGACGACAGAAAGTCACCGCACAACACATTTTTTGTGTGTATCATTCGTCATGTCGGAATCGAGTCAGGAGCCAAGTTATTTACAAATACTCGTAATTTTTTGTGTGTACTGCAAAATCTTCCCTTTAAAATTATAATCTTGCTGCTTTGTTCAGCCCGCAACATATTCATAATTCATACGTACGCATATTTAGCATCACAACTTCCGGCTTCTTTTTGGGTTCTCAAAAATTTTACAGCTTCCTGTCTTAATCTCTTGCACAAAACCGTGTTTTCCTCATCTAATACACACACTCTAAGGATTCCAGCGTGATCTAAAAATAGGGACCTTTACTTATCGTTCATGTTTTTGCAGAAAGAACATGTTAAGATTTGCCAACGCGCATTTATTAACTACACACGCACAGATGTAAGATTATCTGGAAAAGCAATAAAAGCATTTTAGAGCAAGCTATCAACCAATATCTTTGTGCAAGCTGCGATAGATTCTTCAACGTCAAGAAACTTGAGAGTTTCTCAAGTTTCATGGTTTCAAGAGCTACTCAATTGGTTTGAAAGACAAAATCTTACAATTTCATTTGGAACAGCTTTCTGCTATTCACACGTTTTATTAGTATTTCCCTTGAAAGGAGTCATCATGCTGTCAAACTGAATTTTATTT
>JAANSM010002567.1:0-14730 GCA_036850725.1 Orchesella villosa | reverse complement strand
TCATACATTGTCGTAGCTGTCAAGAACTCCTGTCAAAAGGCAGACTAAACTAAGCCGCAAAATAGCGTTGTTACATTGCCGCTCTTCCATATTTTGTATTTAAGATATAATTAATGACGCATCCGGGTCGCTTTAAAGATACATATTTGTATAAGATATGAAAAAATTTATATCTATAATTAGGGTTAACTACAACCGCAATAAGACAATTTTGGAAAAGCTCAGCAGGCCCAAATGCATGATCCTAAATATTGCAACTGCCTACAATTCTCAGACACAATGCGTATATAAATTGGAACCAATAAGTCGCTTTATGAATAAAAAGTTTAATAAATGAGAATATCATCCGTACCTTATGGTGATTCTGTAACATGCTCAGCCGCTGCTGCTGTGTCTTCACCTCACTTTAAATTTCAATTGTGGGATTGCAAATAATCTTAAATATTCAACTGATTCAACTCAACCTTCAACAAAAAGTTGCTTTAACTTTCATAATAAATGTTTAAATAAAATTTTAGGATATCATAATATGACATGTCACTAATGCATGAAATAACTTTCAATGGATGGTATGCAATATCATAGATCCATTCGTAACTTTTGAAATCAGGTATAGTAATTTAGAGTTTGAAATGAATCAACCATAATGTCAGTATGCTGTATTCCTTGTATGCAGTAATAGTTGCTAGAAATATTCTCTTCTGCAGCAAACTACATATCCCCATATCCGTCACTTCCAGAGTATAGTTGAAAGCAACATTCAAGCAGACAAGAATTGATTGCCTCCTTGTACGCAAACTGCTGATTCATATTTCCGTCTAATATTCATTAAACCAAACGTTTTTTATTCTCCTTACGAGACTTAAATGTATCGTTATTTATTTATTAGTATATGTATACATAACAATCAACTAAATAATGAGGGTGATTGCATGATCGCCTAGGTCTTTCCTATAGCACCTTTCTTTGTTTCAATTCACCTCATTGATTTTTCATGTTCTGTGCAACTCCTGTCAAGTAAGATATTTCAAAGAAAATTGTGTGGAAAGAATGTTAGAGGAAAGCACACGAACCAAACAACATAAAATAAAATATATTTTCCAAATGTCAAAATGAAATAAAATAAAACACCTGAGAGGTCACTTGTTTCAACTCTTTCTCGGCAACCTAAGTAAAATGTATGAGGAAAAAACGTCAATATCAAATATTGAGTATCGACAATCGACATGCAATTTAATCCGAAAAGTCGAAGTTATTGTGTGGCCACACCTTATCGTTCCTGTTTCCCTATGCAAATCTCTACACTACCACAAGAAGAACACTTGCTCAAAAAGATGTATACTTCATGATTGAGTGGTTTAAGTCCCAGTAAGTTTGTCAATGAAGGTTTCAAAACATGTGGCAAGTGCGATGCACTTCTTGGGTCCACTCATAAACGAGATATAGCTTATAATATTATATTGTCATGTTCCTAGTTCAATTGTTTATATCGTCAAATGATGTTGCGCTACATGTAATAATGTAAGTACATAAACACAATAATATGGTATCTGTGTAGAAACGACAATTATGAGAATTTGTGTTATGTTATGCTAAGCTAGTTGCGGTTGGGTTGGTGTTGGGTCATCGCCTGTCCGTGTTATCATGACATACACATTTCAATCAGTTGAACATAATGGGGAAGGTGAGTAGCTGTATGGATAAAGAGGATCTGTAAGCAAAAAATAAGTTGCTTTTATACTACTCTGCCTAGTCTGCCTCCTCATCTCTCAAATGGAACATGTCAACAGTATCTCCTTTGAACGTTTCAATCCATAGCCCCATCACGAAGGCTTTTAAAGAATTTGCGTGTAGCACATTTAAAAGGACAGCCAACTTTAAGACTTCAATACAAACAATTTTTTAATTTATGGCAAATAATGTGAAATGACAAAATGGTTTTTATTGTCATGATGTTTCAAAAAACAAGACAGACAGACATCTCCCTACAAAAACCGGCACGAAAATGAACGCAGGCAAAAATTTAGTGAATGAGTATGATTACTAACATTTACTTTGTATTGTTCAAATCAAAAGCAAACGATCTCTGCAAACAAAAGTAGCCAGACAAACGAAAGAATAACTGCATTATTTTCTTAAGACAACATGATATATTATGTATGATGAGCTCTCTTTTTGTATTATGCATTTGCATGCTCATAAAAAATAGAATTCACTTTTTTGATGATGACAGCCATGAGCCATGTGTCAAAATGAAGACGAAGCAGCCAGCATCATCATCACCATCGACATCAGTTCCTCTGTGATAGTGATAGAACCACCAGACACAAAGCACTGATTCGTGTGTTTTATCAGTGCAGCAGTAAAAAAATACACAATCCACTGATCAGGATCATCATCATCATCATCACCAACATTGTAGCCAATGGGCAGGGTGTGGCCCGTTTTCAAAGTAGATGCATGTTAAGGAAAGGAGAAATAGCCAGTGTGAGAACAAGTAGTGCAACATCCTCAACAGGTGAATCATGAAAGAAAGAAAAATGTCATGTAACATGCATACATACGTTTTAATACGTAATAACAATGCAAGTGTAATGCATCAAAATAGACCATTTTTTTGTACACTCCTACAGGAGCAGCTTCTACACATATTAAGCATCATTATGAAAGAAAACGGATCTGGCTGGACAGCATAAAAACACTGCAGGTAAAGTATATGTAGCTGAGAGCTGAAAGACGGACAAAGATCTGTAACATAAAGGAGGCACGCTGCATTCATGAAAAAATATGATATACAGTGATGTTTTTCAATGTCATGCTGTTTGTCTCACAATTTTGCCAACAGCTCAATATGTGCACACAGTTGATTTAACCTTTCTGCATATTATAATATATTATATAAGAATGTGGATGATATGTTTTATTCCAAGTGTGTATTGCATGCTATGCTTCTAGACCTGAATGATTCCGTTCATTCAAAAGGAAAAAGCTAGAAGAAGTTGAACTACGAACGAAGTGAAGAAAAGATAGCATCAGTTCCGTTTACGCTCCCTCGGCTCGAGCGCACTCCCTCAAGTGGTCTTGTTCAAAAATGTTAAAATTAATCAATCAACCACAAATGTTTCCTTACCTTTGATTTGATGTAACGTTCCCTGACTCTCAAAACATCCACTTCCCGCTGGCTTTGATATCAAAACTAATTCAAACTTATTCTTTCTTGTACAAAAAATACTGCTCGCACATTCTTCTCATAATTCTTCAAGAAAGTTGAATGTTGAAATCCTTCATCCGCTAAGTCCAAGTCTCTTGATTGTCTCGAAGTTATCCCATTGCGAGAAACGCACGGTGATACCCACGCCATACAGCAACAGTTTGCAACTGCATAAGTAACAGAATAAGTTTCATTGATGAAAAATTAGAGAGCACACTTGCGATTAGAGTTTGCTTACAGACTGAATAATATGCTTTTCAATTTAACAAGATGTAATTGATACATTTTTTCCCTCAAGGCATCACATGACCATAAAATAGAGCAATTGATTTTCTAATCAGATCCTAGTTTTATCTATCATTATTTCCATTATGATATTAACTTTTTTTGGTTGCACTGGATAAAGGATTGCCTGGTTCAGCAAGCTTCGAACAAATTTTAACAATTGAAGCAGAGAGGAGAGAGCGAGGAGTGCCATAAAACATGAAATCGATATCATGTTGATGATGTCGTTTTGCATTGCATGCACGTAAATAAGCTTGCATGTCCATTTAAACATATACATGAGAAGATAAACTATCTGTTATCATGTTGTTGATCGTCATCGAGCTCGTCTTTTCTCGATTGATAATAATCTCAATGTTGATGATGATCATCATCATCTTGAGCTGATTAAAAAATTGATTCAATGATCTAATAACGATCTTTCTTGAGATTAATTTCGCTATACATCCTATTCCAAATGATATCGGACAATACTGTAGCAATTTTGATAAATACATACGTTCATGATCAAAGACCAAAGTGGTCGGTATCAACCAGATTCGAATAAGAAAAGGAATGCCAAATGCCACCAAAGCAAAAGTACATTTTCCGAGATCGTTTACATTTTATGACTTCACGAAGCAATGTGCAATCCATACAAAAAGGTTATTAGCTAATTTCATCAATTCGATAAAGCGTTCAATCTCTTATTTTTATGTAAAGATTCTCTTTAAAGTTATCTTCATCTTTCAAGGAACAACTGCCACTTAGGAAATGTAGACATAGCAAACACCAAGAAAAACCTGTCAAAGAAGTGCAACTAATTCGGATGGCAAATGAGAAGAAAAAAAGGACCAACCAAGAAGGATATATAAAAAGATGCATGTATATACATACATACTTACAAGGTATCAAAGTAAATGTAACTTTAACAGACTTGTGCTACGCAATTTAGATTTTGCTTGTTCAAGCTTGACGGACACTTTTACGAAGCCTTTGAGCAAGCACCATGCAGCTATTGAACCGGGAGAAAAACTCGAAGACAATAATCAACTGTTGAAGGAAAGCAACCTCCTCATCATCATCAGAATAAAAAATGAACCACATCAGATTTTTAAGAGGGAGCATACCGGTCAATCTAATACAAGCCTACGTACAAGGCCATAGGCAGGATTTCGTCTCCTGATAAAATTCCTGTCGCAGCAACAAGAATAAAAACCCACTAACAACTGTAAGTAGAGAACAGAAAACCTAAGCATATAATGCACTCCTCCGCTGTGTCCGTTTGCAATGTGCAGCAGTGTAGAAATTTTTTATGCACTTTTCAACTGTCTTGTGATAATCAACTTGCAAAGCAAGACTGCCTATATACACCAAGAGAGACTGATTCCAATTCAATGCCTTCATAAATGCTTTTCGATTCGATAAAAGGATACAGATGAAGAAGAAGACGGAGAAAAAAATATAATTTTTACTTGCCGGTCGGTTGCTCCTTAAAAGAAACAGTATAGCAGTAGTAGATCCGGAGAATGAATAAGGCATTTATCTCCGATTTGCTCATTCTCTCCGCACAACTAATGTCTGTATTATATTATATCAATCGCAGATCCTTTCAGCGCTCCTTCATTTTGCACAAGGTATAGATGAAAAATGAGCATAATATATTTGCATACATTATATTTTTGTTCAGCTGCTGTTACTTGAGCATATTTGTAAAACCAACTGAACATTCTTGAATAAAAGCCTTAAGCACACCTTATTTGAAACTATATGTTGTTATATGTATGCATTGCAGGTGAACTGCAATAATCATAACCGTAATAATTATAATAATGGCAATAATAGTAATGATAATATGCGAATTTTACCCTGTAATTAGAAGTTGCAAAAAAATCGTCGGTGGAGAAAGACAAGGAGAAAGAGATAGCATCTTTATATCGTTTGCAGACTGCAAGAATGTTATCCACTTCTAGGAATCCTGTTAAGGAGTATATATTTGTATAAAAAATATGGAGGACAATTTAAAAAAATATAGTTGGTAGAAATTTTCAATCTTTGTTTTAGACCGCATGCACAGAATATAGTTTCATGTGTTTGTGATGAGACAATGTTCGCACTAGAATTCTCATCACATCTCCTCTCCTCGGCGTGGCAGAGAAAGATTCACCACTCAAAAGGAGGTGCAAACAACTCTCAGGTATGCGCAAAGCCAAGCGGAAAACTGCCAAGACGCAACAAGAACATAGCAGACAAGTACTAAAGAGACTTGAGAGAAAGGAGAATCGACTAATCTATAATATGCCGAAAGGATGGCTTGAAGGTTTGATTAATGATACAAAATGGAAACGGTCCAGGTGAAAAAAAATGTAAATGAGCTCAGGTGTTGACAGGTTAGCTTTAATATTGTGAACATTTTTCAGTCTGCTCTCCTTTAGCTCAATAACTTATTATGATGACGATGAAGAATATAAGAAGATGATGGCGATGATACTTATTATTATTACTGTTCACTAGTACATAATATGCGGTGAGAGAGCACGCAATAATAATGCCCATAACAATAAGGCTTTAACTAAGGAATTGGATGGTTATCATCACTTTCCTCTCGTTCTAATTGACTTTAAGCTATCCATTACACCTTGTTCTGAGAGGCAGGTAGACAAGAGACGAAGCTGATTTTTTTGGTTCGCCTTCTTTTTCGTGAGCAGCAATGTCAATAAAATGTGAGCATGTTGTAAAGAAATGATACATGATGTTTCAAGCAATCTGCTTGACTTGTTTTAGAAGAAGATTTAAGGCTCATTTGCTCATTATGCATTCTTCATCATTTTTTCATTTTATTTCTCCTTAACAAGTTAGGAATCAGTTTTACTCCTACCGTATGTGTATCTTTTGTCAAATGTCAGAATCTCAAAGGGCAAATAAACAGCTCATCTTGCTAATTGAGAGATTTTTCTTCCTTAAAGTATACAGCAAATAAACAGCAGCTTTTTAACAGCCGTTACCACAACACAACCACCACCACACAGTGATGGGGTGGGTGACTAGCATTCAAAATTCAGATATTTCAGATGGGTAATAAACAACAGAAATCAAGTAGTCTTGTTGGTTACAGATTACAAGGCCAACAAATAATATCAAAGACGTTTTCGACTTCTTGCCGTTTTTCTTCATCCCAATCATATTGCCATCATGTTTCAGAAATTCAATTTAGTTTTTTGGAAAACGTGTAATTTGATAGCCACCGGTCCTTACACATCTTGTCCTTTTGAGATGTGAAGACCAAACCCAAAACTGGCGTGATCGGAGTCAGTTCAGTTCACGTAAAGTGGCAGCAAAAAGCTAAACAAGTGTTTTGATCCATTGATCCTTTTCACTCAAAAAACGTCTGTGCAACTTTCATGAAAGTATAAATGTGCAGCCCTCCTTCAGGTCTACATTTCATTTCATGAAGGACGTTTAAAAAAAACTGAATCAGTAAACAGTTCAACAATGCAAGCTTAACCAAATCATATCATTTGCCATGCAGAAAAGTGCCGCATAATAAATGTCTATCAATTCTCCTCACCAACCCTGAAACGTTGGCTTTCGCTCGTCCGGCATAATTCAATCCGCCTGTTGACAGTTAATTTATGTGGGTTTTATACAAAGAAGTTGGAGAAAATTTAGCATATGAAAGCTACAGCAAAATGTTAATAAACAATTACAAATTAAGAGACTGCCATCTTTTGTTCCAATTTATTTTAAACACGTTAAATATTAAAATTCACTTATCAGTAGCTTTAGTCAGACTAGATATATAATGCATTGTTAACAAGGTATGAACAGTTATAATACTAAAAAAGCTCAATAGGTTGCTCGACAGAAAACACCAAACAAACAAGTAGGTACATTTAATATCTACTCCGTCCAAAATTCTTTTCTATTTTTCTGTCGGTCGGTTGTTTTTTCCTCTCACAAAAGTCTCGGCCAGTTAGGTAAGGAGGAGAAAAATGTGAGATGAATAACGGCTAATTAGCATGCAAGCAATCCATTATTTATCGCAAAGGATGACTAAATTAATGCAACTTTTACCTCTTTAGTAGTAATCTAACGAATAAACTACAATTGTCTGCATGGATTGCGATTGCACTACCGGCAGACGGACAGGGCTTGGTTATCATCATCAACAACAAAAACCATGAGAAGGTACTGACCGTATATCCCAAGTCAGCATTCATACCACATGCCTCATCACATGAAAGGAGTCCAAAGCCAATATAATTACACTAGGAGACCCGGAGAGATGAAACAACATGAAAAAGAACGAAAGAATGGAATCAGTTCAAAAGTCTTACAAAGAAGAGACACAGCAGACAAGGCAATCCTTGCAGAATTCTTTCGTTACCTTGAAAAAAATATTGTTCTTTATAGTTTTTTTTTCTTCTCAGCTCTACATTACTACATCACATCACATTCCCAATCTCTTTTGAATATCCAACGCATGCACAAACATAACCATGTCTTATTGTGGTGCACGGTGTGATAAGGGGGCTGTAACTCAGGTGTCAAGTAGGCCTATTTGTTACGCTCAATTACATGCATACTACAACACAGACGCTGCTTCTGCTGCTGTTTCGTTTTATTTCTCCATCTCGTCCTTTTTTCATATTTTTTCCCATGGGCAGATGATGCGCTAACTAAGGAAGATACCGAATCAAATTTCACAACATCATATATAATGTATTTCTTTCTTTCTCTCTCTCTCTCTTCTCTCAGTCTATTCACACTACTAACGACAGGAAAAAATATTCAACATCCACACAATTTTCGCCTCTAGTCTAGCCAAATCATGACTTTTACAGTTGATCAAAAAACCCATGAAGTTCTATGTAAACGCAGATATTTTCACAATTTTTCATTTTTCTGTTACACATTTTATCTACATATTCTAGTATGCATGAAACAAGATCAGAGTACTCGATTGGCAACCGTACAATTTACAATTGTGTTTTGTGTAAAGGAGAGGATTCTCCTGTGTAACAATTTCTTCTACACTGGGCCCATAACTCATTTATGGACAGGAGAAAAATTGAGAATCGCACTTTAGTATATGAACCTTTGTTCAGAAGTCACTAATCCTATTACAATAAAAAAAACTAAACACAGTATTTCATGAATTTGTTCAAAATTATTTTAAACGAGCATAAAATTTGCATTCAATACCTGTCTTTTGAGAGGCGAAATCAAAGAAAACTATCTAAATTCGATTTAGCCCATTCCGACAACAGATTCGTAAAGGAGGAGACTACACACGGTCGGAAAATCCAAAGGTTATAAACATTTTATAATGAAATGCCAGTTCTGGTTTAGATTTCAGATTTTTTGAGACATCTCAAAAACATTTAATCGTCACTAAAAACCATATGAGTAAGTCACAAAAATGCAGGCCATTGAGTACTTTTACATTATGTCTGCTTTGATTTACCAATACAAATACAAATGTTAAAGGCATGTATCCCTAACTAACAGGTCGGACTTACTTGATATCATTAATATTATATACTTTGACTACATGTGTGTGGAGTGGATTGGAAGTCATTGCACTACAACAGTCCATTATTGCCATCGGTAAACATAAAATAAATATTTAATTTACTTTCAATATATGAAGTCTCAAACGTGCACCGGTTTTTTTGCTCTAGTATTTTAAATCAAACAATAAAATGCAAAATGAATATAGATAGACATAGACTCAACATTTTTTTATATATCTCTCTCGTCTCTCATCCTTTCTCTTTGCCCAAGAAGTATTGCCGTGTGGTTCAATTTTTTTTAGTAATCAAAAGCAGCATACTTTGCCAATTGTACTCTATATTGGAGCAGAAGTAGTAAGATAGTAAAATAAAAAATGAAGAAGCAAAGTGAGATAATTTATTTTGAAACTTTGAAAAGCTCCCCATGAGATCGACAAGTTACAAGGGACTCGGCGTCTGTAAACTCATGTCCTCAACAACATCATGCAAATGTAACACGGAGAATCTTCCTTCAGATTGGAATAAGAAAAGGGCTGATTTTTCACAATGATGTTGTGAATGTGGATGAATATCATCATCATCAACACACAATATCACCTTCTTCTTTGGTGCTGCCTGCCTTATGAATGCTATATCTTAGTTATAAATATTAAGCAAATAGAGCATTATTAAAACCAAAGTATGAGAGCAGTTCGTCTGATTGTTTTCTCAGCTTCTGTATATTATGCTTCATCATACCCCATTGTATAAAACATTGTAGAGAATGCTTATGTAATATGCCATTCTATCATCTTCCAAAAGTCACTACATATATTATGTCGTACGTACGTGAGTTAAATGAAATTAATGTTTAAAACTGTGATGATGATGTATCAAAAATCGAACCTTGGATTTGCATCCTCATCTTCATCCCTATAATCACCAGTTTCCCAGTTTGAAATACAAACACCAGACTACGTGGTTTCTAGTAATCATAGTGTTACCAATATACAGACATTACAGTGTACATAAAGTACTCTTGTGGATATACTTATATATTAGTATGAATGTAACTACAATGATAAAAGGTATCAAATGAAAATTACGATATCATCAACCCTACTGCTCAATTATTCTTTTGTGGGGAAAAATTTAGGCTGTTGTTGCTCATAAGGAGACGACACGGACCGTGAGACGACTTCTTTTTGATACGTGAGCTTGAATCTACAATTTCACAACATGATATCTGAAGAGCACGAGCCTCAAAAGATATCAAGTGTTGTATTGCAAGAGCAAGTAGTAATTTAACGCAGGATGACCCTAACAAAATATTGCATTTAGAGAAAGAGAGTTTTATATGACCCGTGATACGCACATTTTTTATGCAATAACATGCAACTTTTAGCATGTTACAATCAATTTCAAGCCCTGTCAGATTCCTTAAACTTGTGATGTGATGCAACTGTCACTTCCAACAGGTAGTGAATAGTAGTTGAAGTAGCTTTATACTACCTTGGCTGTAAAAAAAAGTTTAAGGATTTGATGTTCGCAAAAATTTACATAAGTTATTACGGAAAACTGTGAAATCTTTACTTTTTATGATATTCTAGCTCTGCCCCATCAAAAAACATACGAAGCAAGTTTGCGCTCTGAACACATTCACGAAAAGTTATGACATTGGAGATCCCGGAAGAATATATCTACATCTGCAGACTGCAGAAACACAGTCAATTCAGATATCGTAAAAAGTGACCGACAGGCGACAGACAAGGTAACGGGTTGCATAGAAAATTTCAAATTTTTTGAAGTTTTAATGAATAAAAAATTTGCTTCTTGCATGCATAACCATCAACACAAAACTAGAACATGTATTACGTATCCACTCACATAAATAGCAGATAACGTTATAAATTGAAAACGTACTGGAGCTACTTATCAAATTTCAAAAGCATTTTGTTAAATTGCATGTGAATTCAATTCTATTGTGAATGATTGTCAGCAATCTAAGAAAAATTCTGAACAAGTACTAAATTGCTAATCACTAAACTTGATTAGTATTCACTCAACAGCAAGCTGAAAAATCAGCTTTACATGGTTGATTTCTTCATTCGAATGCAAAGAGCATTGGGACACTCTCGGAACAAAGTTGAAAGCCAAGTAATATCTCAATCCAAGTGTACACCTCCATCAGTGCATTTGTACCGTCACAGCTCGCCCATTCTACACCATCTTCATTCAATTACATATATAATAGTGCCAGACGTTCAAAATAATTTAAGACAGATATTTTTATATACATATAAGCATAAGTACATGTACTTTGTTCGTGCCTTCATTTTGTTCATATTTATATTCAGAATGCTTATTCTGCTCTGAGTGCAGCTTAAAACGGGAAAATGGACGGGAGCTGTGTTCCATTGCATCTTTCTTTTTTGTAATCTAATGCTATATTATGATGTAAGAGGAGAATACCAACGTACAAATCAAGAGAAAAAGCACCCCCGTGTATTTGACTCTGTGAAGCCGCGTCGTCGTTGAGAAAACAAATTAACAGATGATGACAGGTGAGGATTCATCAGGATTTATTGCAGATGGATTTGCAACGCCTTATTTTGAAAAGAGGAGAGGCGACAAAATGCCAAAATGGACAACATGATGCACACAAGTAATGAATACAAAATGCAAGACAAAGTCGGTGTGATAGAAGAAAAAAGTGTGTATAACTCTTTTACCTTTCTCTCTTCATTTATTAAATCTTCTTCCTTTATAAAATCTTTCGTGAAGAACGTCGTCGACCAAACAAGTGCGTACAAAGTACTATATAAGCGGCTCCAGTCGCATACTATTTAAGCAAGTATATTTCCAACTGTCTGCATACATGACCACCCTAGAATATGAATATGAATAGAGAGAGGAACCTCATCATTAAGTAATAAAAATTACAATGAGAAAAAAACTGCACAGACAGTTGGACAGTTAAACAATATATAGGATTATAAACAAAAATGACAAATTGAATCTTCTTTCAGCCTTTACCACAGATGCGCCAGCTCATCATCGGAGAAAAGTATTACAAAATATTCCTGCAATACAATCGTCTTTCTTATGATTATTAACGATGAGTAATAAAAGTTGTCATATGAAGCCGTGTTTTCATTGGATATGCCTTTTATACTGCTTATCCTACACCAGACAGAGGAGAGGAACTTCCTTGCTCCAACTTATGAATCGTCCGATTAAGTCATCAGACGCACTTTTTCCTTTTCCTTCAAAGTTACCGTACTTGCCTATCTGGTGGGAACCGGATAATGGAAGAAATATTATTTTTTGTACATCGTATTACGTCAAAATGTATGCCTTATTATTAAACTATTGAAATTCAATATTCTAGCCACTCACTTTAATTTCTTTTTTTCTTGTTCTGGCTGAGTGGAAAAGTTCTTGGAAAAGAGAAATGAGTATTTTCCTACAATTGACGATGCTATTCGGTTATTCCTATACGTCATACGTATCCGCATCCAAGACGCTTGATGATTTGATGCAAATGTTAGGTCTTCAAACAAATAACGAGTGCCGAACGAATGGTGATGCATACTTCTGCGACGATAGTTCCTGTTTGGTTGTGTGAGCGAGTAAAAATCGTGATTTGATTTTTATCAATTAAGAAGGAAAAGGTACCGATCTCACTGAAGAACTGATGCTGATAATGCGAAACGAAAATCATCTCGGATAGCTTGTCATAATCTCTCCTTTTTCTTTGCATTACGTCAGGAGAAAATACTTATGGCCAGGTATGTACATGCAAACACACTGTAATACGCTGTAGTACATTCTATAACGTTATAGAATGTAGCTTTAGGTAATGAAATGTCATGGTTCGATTTTATTTTAATTCATTACACATTGATACCCTATTCTACCTATATTGCTCGCTCACTCTACTTTATTTCACATAGTTTCAAAGACCAAAGATATTTATTACCTCGAACTTAACATCCCACACATTCTTCTTCGGCAAAAATGGATAGTTTGATAAGCGTTACGAGCATCAGCAGTGGAGCAGACACTGCATTTTTGCATTCTTCACAAAAAAATAAGAGCTTTCATTTTTCCTCATTCGTGAAGTGCAATGTCACGGTATAGGGAATATCTTCGATCATCAGATTTCTAGGAATTTCGCCAGAAACAGCAAAACAGAATTGGAATTCTTTTCTCTCCGTTTTCATTACATTCATTCTTCATTTAAAAGAGCCGGAAGATAATAGCATCACGTATTATTAAGCAGCGGTTTTGTGGAATAAAAACTTTATTCACATTATAGATGTAGTACAAGTAGTGAACTACTATAATGGAACTTAAAAGAATGTGTGTTATATTATGTTATACATTTTTCTTGATACACACAGGTAAAAACTGGGGAAAAAAGGAAACGAGGTGTTTGATCCCGGAAATCTTAATTTTTTCTCAAGGTTTTATATTCTATATATTCATTCATGTAACTTAAGTTTTTCTCGCATCACATTGCATTCCATTCTTTTAACACCTCGTTCATCATTTCATTCATTCTTTCATTCATTTTTCTACCGCAGAAAGCAGCAAGAGCAGAAAAAGTTGATTACACAACTGTTTCTAATTAATTCTCATTCTCACTACGATGTATTTATAACGATACCCTGTTTTGATGCCAAGTTTACTTCAACAATTAATGTGTGAATAAGAACGGAGTAACTCAAGTTGGAGCAACGGCAAAATGAGGAGAATCACTATTAATATGGTGAAAAGGATGCTGATGTGATGTAAAAGCCCACCTCAGTTTTAAACATAAAGGAAGTTGTAAAGAAGGATTTCATTGAAACTGAGTTTGTGTTCTCATTCTCTCTCTCACGCCTTTTATTTTTCGCAACAGACAGTAAAGATATATGCCTTGAATAGAATAATTAGTTAACGTGAACGTATCCGGCGGGCTAATTTTCTTGAATGAATGAATCATTTTTTCTCAGATGAAATGGATACAGAGCAGAACATGGTGAAAAATATACTTTTTAGTGGTATAATTTACAATCGTTTATATGAGAAATATTATCACGTAATGAAAATTCTATAGATATATTTTTAGTTGTTAAATTAAAAATGAACTAGCTAAATTGTATTTTTAAACGGTTGGTTGCTGATCTTTCTCGGGGCCTTGCTTGTGGTGTGCAGGGAAGCTCGTGTGTGGCTCCTGTCTGTTTGTTTGGATTCCATTACACTTTGCTGACTTTTACGGCTTAGTCATTATTACGAATTGCTTTTAAGCCAAACTATAATGATGATTTGAAGAGCTCATTCATATACAGGCTAGTTTCTGTCTGGTAGTTGCGCAAGTAATTAGTGCAGTATCAACTAATTATGCGGTCTGTTTTTAGAACCATGTTTAATTACAAATGTTTTAAGGAAGTATAAATATGAGAGCATTTGTTCGGCTGCCTAAACATTTTAAGCTATTGGGAATTCCAAAATATTATTTGATAGAAACTAACTCATAGGTTTTATTGGATTGTATAAATTATGTTTCCTGCTTCAACAGACAACGCAACCCAAATGTGTACTTTCGACATTATTGTGTATAACCAATTTATGAGTAGGAATGAAGAAGTTAGGTTATATTTTGAAGTTAAATCAAGGGGTAATGAGCTTTTGACTACTTTTCTTAAGCAATTTACTTTTGAAATTTGCATTCGATGCTTCATATTGCCTTGTCTGTGCTTTCATACACCGTAT
>JAANSM010002566.1:0-14732 GCA_036850725.1 Orchesella villosa | reverse complement strand
TTTGGTCACGTGTAATAGTAGTAAATCAAAGAGATGGCAATTAGCTGGCTCTCTCTCATTTCATCTCTCTCTCTTCTTTTCTCTTCCCAGCGCAGCAACTCCTTGAATTTCTCCTTGCAATCTACAACCTAGCAAACATGGGATAAATACCTATATGCACCATTCCAGAAACTGAAAAGCTATCAGATATGTTGATACAAACATTCCTTAACTCTCACAGGAGGAAACTAAAACTAGGAAAAGGGGATATGGTTTTTTGGTGTGTAAAATATTTGTACGTTAAAAACGAGTAATAATAACTATAAATGTTCAAGACTGCAACAAAATGGCTATCATTACTATGCTCATAAAATGTGAGAAAGAGGCATGACAGGAAGCACCTATAAAACTCTCATCATCACATCTGTGATGGAATTTGATGGTAATGATAGGAAAAGGAAAGAAGAAGAAAAATGCCACTGGACTTGACTACTCAAACCAAAGTGCTGAGAGAAAATGCTACCATTATTTTGAAGCGTTTGGATGAATGTATCTATCTCGACATAGGCCAATATAGAAAATTGTGCCAGGGCCATGTGACTTTAAGAAGCGTTATTGGAGCTCGTGGAACTGACTGGTATTCACATTCACTCAAGCATAAAAATATATTAGTCTGTCTATATACAAAAGTGTGCATTTTATAGTCTCAACTGCAATCTATGGCACGTCACTACCGTTTTCAATGCTACATTAGAAGCGATATGGATAAGCTGCAGTGATTATCTGGAGAAGTTGTGAACAAAACGGATTTTGAATTTTCATTTTGTGACCATATGACATACCATTTCAGCACTATAACCAAGTACCAAGTCATGAAAACGTCTACTACCGACTCTCAGAAAATATGCAAACGCAGCTAATCAGTTAAGGCATTCCATTGTCTTTGTAAATCCTTCGATCTCTTTGCTTGCCATCAAAGCATGTTGAAAAAGAAGTAGGTAAAGAAAATTTTATCCGATAGGGATGATATAAACTCTCAAGATGTTTTATATTACTTTTTAGTATTCGTCTGAATTTGAAGGGAGAAGTGCCATTCCATTTTCCATCGTTGATCGTCGTCATCATGACTATAATAAAACACATACTTATCAATGATGACAAACAATAAAGAGGTAGAGAGNCCATCGTTGATCGTCGTCATCATGACTATAATAAAACACATACTTATCAATGATGACAAACAATAAAGAGGTAGAGAGAGTGGATTGAAATTGAACTTTTTCGTAAGTCTCTCTCAACCTCTGTGCGTGTGCTATGAATAATCAATCAGTATCACATAAAGGCTGGTAATTGACAACCTCCATTGTTTTCCCTTTTAAGTGATGAACGTAATCAGTTGGAATAGGTATAGCTCAAGCCTTTATAAATCTTTTGCCTGCTGTTTTAAAACTTTTTATTCCATCCATTTCCTTCTTTTCATTTTTCAATGCTGTATGCAAAGCTTCAAAAAATATATATCGCTTTGAAATCCGATTCTGATCCTATGCCCTTTGCCATTCTAATTTTGCTATAGAGCATATAGGCTGACTGATGGAGTGAGTGACATGATATATACCGATCGTATACAGTAAAAAAGTCTTCCGTTCAGACTTATCTACAAACAATTACTTTTGTTTTTACACTATACTCTCTCAGCTACCATTCCCAATTGTCGACAGTTTTCCAATTAAAATGCCTTTGCGTATAAATCTTTATTCTTGTATAGAGCAACGAAAACACTACACATTTTATTGAGGTATCGTTTTGATGCATAAGCAAATAAAGCTTTTCAATAGAGTTGCTTTTCGTTGGAGTCCTACCATATTTGTATAGATTTCATTTGCCTTTTCTCAGTAGGGCAGAGTGCAAAAGTATATCTTTTAATTAGCGATATTTACAAAAAGTGTTTTCTACTTTTGGTAACGTTTGGTAATTGAAAAAGGAGACCCGGTGGTAACATTTTGTAATTTACGATGGCGGAATTTTGAATAGCTCACAACAACTCTCAACTGAAATTACATACCCATAAAGTTATTGCTTTCAGCTATATAGCGTTGCTGCTGCACGTTGTTTGCTTCATAGTATCAACAACGGTAATTGTATTATATATTGTGCTACTACCCTTTCGGCTGTTGATGTTGATAGTTGATACGAGTACATGAGTGTGTAAAAAGGAGAGAGGAGTGAGCACTCTTAAAAATCTATTTGTAATTTGAGTGCTACTTTTGTATGTAAGTTAGTTTTGCTTCAAGCACCTTTTTTTCTATTGTTGATCGATCCATGAAATAAATTACGAAGCCAGTTCTCTGATCAGATCACACACTCTACTCAACTTGTCGTACTTTTACTTACTACATAAAATATTTGTGTGGAAGCTTAAGTCAAGTTCGAATCTACAATCTACAGAACAAAATGCTTCGTTACTACTGCAAATGAAAGTGCAAACCATGCAGTTCTTGATTTGCTAGCTCAAGTCATTGCTGGTGACGGGCCGAAGGGGTATCAAAAAAGCAAGAAGTAATAAGAACCCTATTCTTTTCAGCAGGAGGCAAAGTGAAACTTGATTGTAAATCAGTCGAAATCGATAGGTTTATTAGCATGTTATGGCTGCACTCCATCTACCACACCACATTTAACCAATATGATATGCCATATCAAAAAACACACACGCAATTCTATAGCTGTTGTTTATGTGTGTGTGGACTACTGTGGACGGAGTCACCAACATAACAGAGTGCTTCTTTCGAGGCTGATACAATAATTTGGTATTCAAATACTGCCTTTGGAGGGCTCAGATTTCCCATTTCCCAAGGCTTGGAATGGAGAGAAAAGATGAGATTTTGTTATTTTGTTGTTTGTAAAGTAAAACTTTGTCTACAAATATATTGTTTCACAATACCACATGCTATTCTTGGAAAACTACAATGTGGCATTGACGAATATATACTACTTCATTCCATGAACACACATAGTATAGTTCTATATGAAAATTTCTTCCTTTTAAAAATTATTACTCTTGCGGAAATTTTGTATCACATGAGTACATCAACATCCAACTTTTAAGTTGGATTAAAAGACCATGATGATAATACGTTATATATTCATAAACAGGAACTGAAATCTATAGTAAAATAACATTAAAATCCCTGTTCTACTTTTCCTTTCAGGCTTCCTCTTCCGTCAAATAATTTTTGTTCTGAATAAATACCAGCTTTTCATGCATTTCCCAACAGGGAGTCAGTCTCTGAGTTTGTGGAACATAAACTTATTTTTTATTTGTTCTATTAATTCTATATATAACATGTACTCTATAAACTCTCTGTTTGTCATGCCATGCCACACATCTACATTGTATCTTCCCCCGGCAAACACTACTCTTCCCCTCACTTACTCATACGGTTGTCCTCGTACGATTGTAATATTTCTTATAAGAATCTAAATTTCATGGGGAAGGAAACTTTGAGTCTTTGTGTTGTTCTCTCTCCTCTAAATTTTTTTTCATGACAAGAGTCAGTTTTGTTGAACAATGATGAAACATCCAGCAGACAATCTTTTTCCCTTCAAAAGTATAAACTACTTTGCTCTTCTTTTTAAGCGTATATTATATACTATTCTGACAAATCATGAATGACTTGATGTGCTCTGATTTTCACGAGATAGATACAAGTATGTTAAGTTGTGTAACGTGAATTTAGAATGCCTCGTCTTCCTCGCGTCTCTCCTCACTTATTCTTTCGTGTTTCATGTCACATGAATTTTACAGCCTCTCCAATCTTTACAGTCATATTTTACGTGGCTGCCTACACATAAAATACATTTTTATGGAAATTTTGTTAACTCAAGAGTTCCTTTTTCATGAAGTCTTTTATCTTATACATATGGTATTATAAACTGCTATAAAACAAGAAAAATATATGACTACAGTGCAGAGTATAGTATACATTTTGGAAACAAGACAAAAAGTAAGAGGAAAAGCTAGAGACAAAGTGTCAAAGTGTTAGTTTCTAGGAGGAAAAAAAATGTTTTGTATAAAACTCGTTTACGTACGCCCTCTTACTTTCATCTGAATGCCCATTAATATTCAAAATATGCAGATGTGATCCGCTACTCAAAACCTTATTTTTTCTTTCCATTTGGTGGATCACGTATCTTTCTCTAGGAGGACGAGAACAATGAGCTTTGACTCGGATGATATTGGAGCTGCCATTTGCACCATGAATCTCATTTATCATCATTGACAAAACAGGTTTCAAGATTACTCTCCTTCTCCTCTCCATGTGTTTTACTAGTGTACATTTTTCTTAACCTGATTCTTGTAATGGAGGAAAGAAGGTTTCACGATACGAAACAAAAATGACTATAAGCATAACATAACAACAGATATAACAAGCTGTGAACTCGGGTAGTGGAAAGAGTATGAGGAAGTGGATTTCTAGAGCAAGAACAAAAAAAACGAAGGAGAAAGCGCGAGTAGTGGGGGCTCAGGTGTTTCCCATCTTTCTCTCGAGGAAAACTAGGCCTGGCATGAATATTATTTACTTTGAGCGAAAGTCTTTTCAGGAAGAGGAAAAAGGGATGGACATGTAGATAATAATACTTGACTTGGTTACTTTATCTTAGGAAAATTTATATTCATAACATCTCGTTCAGGCAAGAGATGGAAAGGATACATTTCCACACTTTATTTACTCATGGAAAGCATATTGAACGTATGTATCTTTACCTATAAGGTAAGCTATAGATGACGACGATCACCAGAGGAGAAAAGCTACTTGGCTGGCTCGCGCTTTGCAGGATCAAATAAAGCTTTGTATGCATTGCAAAGAGAAATGGAGACAGAGAAGGTAGGTAATTTCAAGTCATATTTGTGATGTTATATAGGGAGAGCACAAGCTGCTTCCAGTTCCCGAACATTCTTGTTATTGCTATTGTTATTATTGCGAAAAGCAGTCGACTTGAAGGCTTATTGCCATCGATTTGCTATATTTCACACGAGGAACTGATCACACAGCTAAAATGCACTTGCTCTCTCCACTCTCCACTATTATTATAGTTTTCAGCGTCCTGTTAAGGATTATATGAATGATATATGTAGGTATACAATTATACATACATATTATATGTCTGTGTAAAAACATGGATACGCAAGAAGGCGATGCTGATGTTACCTCTATGTCACTCCGCATGAATGAAGTGCTGTAGAAAAGCCACACGGTTGATGGTACTTATATGAAAACCACATGCTATGACGAGAGCATGGAAGCAAAAGCCTTAAATATTTTGTTAGCATTATCATCTGTCTTCATAAGTTTCATAGGAATTGCTCAACTCACATATTTTATGCATTTTCATTCGAATTTCTACCAACTTCACGTCTACGTGTGTGTAATAATATATGCTCTTGTATACTCTCGACTCTCCTCACTTTCACAGCATCCGCAAAAACGTGTTCTATGTATGTATATACCTTCAACTTTTATATCACCTCAAAAATACACGATTTTCAGTTGTAAGGTTCGTTTGTTCAACTTGGTCTTTGCGTGTTGGAAGGCTTTAAGCGATAATCAATATTATGACATGTGGGACAAAAGTCAATTTGCTTGAATTGTCGTGTGCACATCGAATTACATATATTATGTATGGACTTGTCACTGGCTAGCTATACTCCGACTCCACCTTCATGTGTATATTACAACAGAAAATAACACATTATCATTACATTATATTTACCAAATATGGCATCGTTTGTGAATGCAGATGTAGAGAGAAAATTTTTCATACAAAATGCTTCAGCATACGTAGAGCACACACACCTCAAACCCTTTTCCTCTGCGCTCTTCTCTATCACCCCATCCCATCCCAATTCCAGGTAGGTAATACAATAAAATGAGAAAGCCCTCGAGAATACCGCTGTATAAAGTCGCCCGGAAGATTTTGCCCAATTTATGTACCTAATAAGCCCACGGAGGTATTAAAATAATCATTGTGTATGTTGCTTGTTTTTTCACATCGTAAACTCTGATACGGCTGAATAGAAAAATTAATTTAATACCATCTTTTTCCATGCGGTCTCATTAAAACTGCTGATAGACATAAAAGCAAGCATATATATAAGCATATAGTTTACATTTTGAATCAAATTTGATACTCCTTTGCATTACTACAAAATGAAATTATATTGGAGTTACGGCTTTTTGTATCATTTATAACTAAAAGAAGCTATATATATTAGCTAACAACATTATATGGTTCATGGTTCATGGTAGTCTTCCGCATTATTACGGCATAAAAAATCCCCTGACTTTTGTCCTTTCTCCCTGGCAAATGGTCACAAAAAGTTAGAAATACAGCCAAATGTACTTTTACTGTAGTCTTGTGTAGCGATTTGTTAAAAATAGTGAAGGGTTGGGACAGCTCTTTCGGCCACCGAAAAATATATAGCATTTCATGAAACGCTTAGTCTACTCCTCTTACTCCATCCGACGTTCTTCAGGAGAATACGAAAGCAATTTTTTCCTTGACACGTTTTATAACCGTATATGTGAGATAAGTCTCACATTTGGTAATATTCAAATGTAATGTGTACACATAAAAGTAACAAGATGAAGGAGAGAGAGAAGTTAGAAAAATAAAGCAATACAAACTGGGCAGCAGGCTATATATTTTTCTCCGCTTTTTCCTTCAGCCATTTCCTATTACATCGATTTTCCCTAGACCTGAGCTGCCAAAATGCCCGACCTGACGACTGACCGACGACTACACTATTTCTCGACCAGTTGAAGGCTAATATATGAAGCAATAAGGAAGAAAAAAAATTCATATGGATAGGAAATATGCAGAGAGGTTATTTGTACTGTGTAGATTGAAGTCAAGCATCATCACACATGTGGTGTTCGCCCTGCCATACGTTACTTCTTATGACGGAGTAGAAATATTAGCAACGGAACTGTTGACTGAATAACAAAACGTTTCAAGCTTTATGGCTGTTTGAACGGGAACCTTTTGTATGACCATGTGTATATATATGTGTTGGTGTTCCCTCTCCCTAACACAGAAATCACATTATGATGAAGTGATGGACTATATAACAAAGAAAGTAGCAAGCAACCCTCATGACTTCCTTCGAGAGAAAAAAAATTCGCTTTTTTCACTACTTACGTGAGTGTGCGTGCGTGTCCGAAACCTGAACCCATTGTACGTTTCATATATATTTGATATTGTGTGCAGCATACATATTTTTTTATAGATTATATATATTTGGATGTGATAGAAGCACCATTAAGAATTACTTTCTCTCCACTTTTTTTTATGCTGCATATTAACTATGTTTTCCTGTGTACAGGAGCAACATTAACTGTTACAGGTAACGAGGGAGAGCAAAATAGGTTAATCGGACCGCCAATCCTTTATACTCAGTTTCTAAAAAGAGCTTACGGGAATAAGCCAAAGTAATAAATCGCTTTTCAGTTGAGACACGTTCACATATTTTCTGCTTTAATATCAAAGTATCACTATATACTTTATATGTTAGCAAAAAAATTAGGTATTACTACTTCATACTTCAAAGGTGTATGTGTTTTTATACTTTTTATACCACCATTTGTGATTTAGAAGGTGCTGTTGTTGAAGCTCTATGTTGTGGTAGATTTTTTCCCATTTTCCCGTTGTTTGCTTACATACTCTCGTTGCTTTGTTGGGATCCATTTATATTTCTCTCTGCGTGCTTCGAAAAAAGGAAGTTGTACTTCAAAGAAAAATAATAATCCATCGTGTAAAACACTGCCCTGCTTTTGATATATTTGATGTGTACTATTTATATTATATGATGTATGCACTTTAAAAAGGTGTATGTGGATCACCACGACTTTTTAATGCACTTGTTTTTATATTATTTGTACTACCTGCTTGTTCTCCAACAAAGATCTTACTGAGCTGAATTGTATTGTTTGATTGTTTGTAATGAGGGGAACATATAATATATGATGATGATGGATGGAGAGGTATTTTATAATAATATGACACGTGCCTATTTTATATTGCGAAATGATTGTTGTAAATTCCTCCAGGTAATATTTTCAATGTTTTAATGGTATATGTTTATATAAGTGTTATACTGAATATTTTGATAATACTTTAGCTAATGGTTTGAGGCTATCAGATACAGTTACACGAGGAAAGAAAGAAAGTACGTCAATTTTTACATTATTAAATGACAAGAAAAGCATTGCAGGCTGCCTATAACGTGTATAACAACGTAACTACTTACCATAAGTACTTGACTATGAACGTTTTCTATAGATTGTGTAGTTTGAATGGAATGGATGATGAAAAATGTATGCGAATTTTCTCCACAGCAAATGTGTTCTAATAATACGATACTGACTTTTATAAGCAGGCCAAAATCTGACAGAATTTGCACGTCATTCCTGCTCCTAATTCGAGAAGAAAAAGGGAGGCTGGCGTGCATGATGATGATATGGTGCGGAGAAACTGGCAGAACCGAGACCAGACCACACACATATGCATACAACCAACTCTCTCATATATACACTAGAGAGAAAGAGAAGAGGATGATGATGGTGATGTAGTCTGATTCTTTTCCCTTTGTATTCAATTTTTAATGAAATGGAACGCTCGTTTTGGTAAAATTCTTACCTGGAATGGAAGAGGGGTTGAATGTTAGCTATATTAATCGTGTATCTCTACATTATAAGTGTGTGCATATAAATTGCATACCTTTTCGGTTAGAAACTAGAAACTGAACGCAGGAATACTTAATAGGAACTCAAGTACCCATATATAACAAGCTTTCACCTTTTAGGAAATTTCAGACCATACAATGAAGGCATATGCGTCTTTAAACATGTTTGCGGATTCGACCTCTAAATTCCGGAATCCGCAAGTTGTTACCCATTCATAGCTCCACAATATAGGGCTCTATAAAACTCGAAAATTTGTTCTATGGATAATATAACGCTTATGTATATAGTAAATGTATGTATGTATCATGTTGTATACTTAAAAATTGGAGACCGCACATACAATTTCAGCTTCAAATTACAATTTGTCATTTTCTAACGAGTAAGTTTGATGTTGATGGGAAATGAAGCAATGTGAGCTGATTCCACACGAGCCTTATTTTGTATATACCAATACCAGTCATCGAGTTCATATATAGTCGTCCCCTGGCACAGCTCTGTGAAAAGTGACACACGCGACATCAAATGTAACAATAATAGTGCTCGACATCGACTTCAGTCATCAGTTAGGTAACATAATATTGGAGTGGCAGCAGGTAAAGGTACTATATAGAGAAGCATGTGGCAAATGTGGTAACCTGACCATATAAGCTGGGGAAAATGGATTCCTTTATATTTGACAGCCCTCATATTCGTCAAAATCAGTTTCCCGGAAAGGCTTAAACAAACACACAGGCCATAAGAGGCTCTTCTTGTGTGTATGTGAAGCACTTGTGCCTCCTATTTTGAGACCTAATATTTATCTCGAATGGGCTGTAAACGAAAGGATAATCACGCAGTCAAGGCTCCACAAGTCATGAAAAGGATATTATTCAACTGAATCACCATGTCATGGTCTCCATCAATCCAAAATCCAAACGTTACTGCAGAAAAAACATATGAATCCTATCAAAACATAGTATTATGTACACAGTTAAGCAAAAAAAATTACTCACCTTATCCAATTCTCAAAGCGTCTTGCCTTGGTAAAAAAAATCTTCTAATGTGGTATGGTATGATCGTATGATGTATGAAACTGATAGAAGAGGAAGAGAATAAAGAAAGCGGGTGAAGATTTTTTGCTTTGAGGGAAATTGGAAGGAAGGGAAAAGGTAGAGGTAAAGGTAATACACGTAACATCATGTCAGCAATATCCGTATAAGATATGTTTGTATGAATGATCCATATCACTTTCCATAATAATGCTCACCGCTTAATAATAATGCCCACTTTTTCCAGCATGTCACGAAAAGAAAGGAGAGCGGTAGTTGTACATATAAATATACATCCGTAACAGCAGTTCCCCTTTATTTATTATTAAACGAGGAAACCATATTTCAAACCAAAGAGAGGAATCTAACTAACCATAGAGAGGAGTAGGAGAAGAAGAAAATTCTGCAACAAGTTTGGGATAAAAAAGATTGGACAATATGTGTTTTGATCACTTTCACAGCGCTTTCCTTTCATTGTCTCCTTTTCTTACGTGTTTTATAAATACTACAAAATGTAGCGATTTGTGCCATGTCTTTGTGCTTTTCCCGGTTGCTGTGTGCTATTCTAAATTCTTATTCTTTCTTTTGCCAACTTTCCATCCTCCTTGCGCTTTTCCGAAGAAAGTGTAATGAACTACTAAAACGATCAACTTTTAGGGGAGTTGTGGATATGGAGATTGTGCCGTGAAGACTAGTAATGAAATCGAGTATAAGCCCATTTTGAGTTACTTTTTTGGAGAAAAATGACATAGGAAATCAGAATGAAATTCATTAGTTGAGTCAACCCTTTCCTCTCTCCGCTTTCTTGCTGTTCTCATTTTTCATTCATTCAACCGGCATAATAACAGCTATCCATCCATCCATCCTGATTCGGCGCTGCGTTCCGCCTTCTCTTGCTGTAACTTTTCTCATTGTTATGTTATAAAATATGTTTTCCCAAAGCACTTTCTCCAATATGGTGTATGGTAGTTGTAGTATTATCCATACTTCCTTTATTTTTAAGCACCTCAACAACCAATGGAAGGATATAGATGGTGGCGTGTGTTGTTAGCATTCACGTATTTGGAAGGTATATAAATCTCTGTGCTTTTCAACAATGAATGAATGAATGAATTTATATTTTTATACGGAAGTGAGATGATAGTAGCATAGCAAAATATATAGCAGGTTTTTACGCGCATGAAAATATTTGGAGTATCTTATATATTTCGTAAACTGCATTCTCCGGATATTTTAAGCCTTTCGTAAAAGGCAAGCAGAAAAAGGTATATGGAGGGTTTTCAGTATTTCAGTTCTCGAGTATGGAATTGGTTTCTTCCGCATTATTTAACCTAACTCGATCCAATAACATTTCCAAATAACAATTTTTGCTTTCTACAAATATAATCGGCTTTCCTTTTTCTTGGTTTCCTATTTTCAATTCCATATCACATTGAATTTACACCAGACATATGTATACATACTTGTTAGTATTAGTATATATATGCATGTATTTATGTTACACATGATTTCTTGAGGACAAAGCTGAAAGCTAAGGCGAAAAAGGTGAAAACAATGGAGGAAAAAGCAGACAGACGGCATTTGTAACAGAAAATGTTCAGTCTTGTTCTTTACTTCTTTGACTTCCTGTTCTTGCTATGTATATATGTATGACTGATGCTCAAAAAGTATATTCTCCCATTAATGGCTTCAATCTCAAGACTAAAACAGTTTCTAACAAGAACATCAGAGCAAGAGTTGTTTCTATTTATGTACGTAATATTATTTGTTATGTTACGAGTCGTATATGGTCGGTGCTCAAACTCTTTTTGAAAGCATTGCAGCATCATTTTAGTTGTGTTTGTTTTTCTCCACTTCTCTTAGATAATAAATTTGTATAGTTTTTTTTATATATGTAATAAATGTATATGCACTTGCACTGTACAGTTGTATCTTGTATCCATGTTTCGTTACGTACTGCTTACTGCCTCCAATCCAACTTATTCTATTCCATTTTGTAGTTCTGCCAGCAAGAGAGAAAAATGCTGGTTGAATTACATCTGCAGTATTAAAAGAGACGGTTTAAGATGCAAATAGACGTATTGTACGTAAATATATCCTTATATATAGGTATAGGGATGGATAGGGTTGAGTGAAATTATTTTCTGCTGCTACTTGGAAAAATTCCATAACGGTTTCCTGCCTCCAATGCTTGTTCTTCATCATCATAGAATGTGTTTGTATAGTAGAATATATAAGGGATGTAAACATTATTGCATTACTTGCGCTCCCTTTGAGCTCGGATGCGATGATTGCTATTATTGGAATATCTGGAGCACAAGGCAAGGTGTACTCAATTTATGTAGCACGCAGGCAAGCAAACATGGGAAAAAACTCGACTTGATTTGCCGATTTCTGGCAATACGGTTGGATGGTTGACGCTGGTGAATCGAATGTGTATGTGAAGGAACTACATAGACATTCGACTGGATATGTCGATAGCAAAAATAGCGTGCTTGTAATGATAACAGAAAAATATGCAAGCAGCATATTGATTTCGATGCTGTTTTTTGTGATCGCTGATTATAGAATGATGGTATTCAGTGTTGCTAACCATGGGTGACTGTTCAAGCGTGGGGATAAAAGTCGGTGGAGCAGATGCTTATGGAAAACCTGAAACACTAACAATGTCGAAATGGTGCTATACTCTCTTTGCAACCAAAAGTTGAAGTTATATATGAATGGGTTGCTCTTGATGGTTGAATGCTTTGTGTACTTTCAACTACGAATATGAATATTATGTAAAGTAAAATATATGTACTAAAAATGGAAAGGTTGAATTTTCACCAACTCAAAATCACTGCCCAACCTTTAGTGTTCGCCCACTAAGCCTGAATACACATCTGTCATGTGTGACGTGTGACTATGAGTTATGCCTTAGGAGGTTGTGCGTATGTGTTTTGTCTCACATTCTACGTCTACCCGAATATATATATGGCAAAAAGCACCACTAACGATGAATTTTTTGGTTACCCTCAAACTCCCGAAAAGATAATTAACGTACAGAACAACACTTGGATAACCTCCCGGTTATATATACGAGTATATTATGTTAAGCTCGATGGGAACATCATTTTCATGAATAATTTTAATTATGTAGATGGGTAATGGAGCTACTTTTTATGACTAATTATAATAATTATAAAGCAATTCGAATCAGCCAAAAACTTTCATCCCGTTAAAGCCTGATGTGCAAGGAAAAAATTAGACCAACATGGTGACTGCATGGAAAACTAACAAGAAGTGAAAGTTTCCATGATGTATTTATAGATGGTAAAAGTTAATTTCTCACGTTTTCATATGTGACTAGTAGGAATTAAACTTATTGTTTTAAACGGTATTTGGTGCTGCTATTTTTAAATAGTGTAAAAAATTGTTTTGTTTCCGTAAAATATGTAGTAGTAGCATCTCACAAAGATTCCTTACATTTTTGGTACCAGCTTCGCAGTAAAGTAGATTATATATACTTGAAGAAACTATACGCTGTGCTACTTTACTTCCTTGTAAACCAGGGAAAACGAAGAGGAAAGAGAAAGCTGATTAATTTTCTTACAAAATTAAGTCAACATACAGTTTTTCAAGCCTTTTGGGTTTTATAATCCTACCTGAGAATTAATTGAACCAGAGATTCTTGTGATTTCAGCACGTGTATAAACATCCATAATATAATGTAGTCACAGTCACTAATCAGTTGTATACCCTTTCCTATGCTTCCTAAATTATACCAGTCGAACGAATGGGTGAGTGAATATGAGTTTTTGAAGAGGCTACCAGTTGAATCAATGTCATTCTCTCATCTTCATTCTCATCAAAGAGAGCTCCTCAGAAGGAAATAGAAGAGTATAAAGATGACGGTGAAAGGAAATTTGATTTGATGAGAAATGTACTTTACAACTTCAAGTGTAGTAAAGACAGCTGTCATCTCTGATGTACTCTGGAGAATGAATGTAAAAGGTAAAGGTTCACAAAATTCTTCCTTATACCCAATTCCAGGATTCTGAACAAAAGTTTGCCAACTAAAGCCCAGAAGACAATGGGCTGAGCTGAAATATATGTTGTTCGTACATTATGCCTCCAGAAATCTTACAGCACGCCAACTAGTCCAACTCCAAGCATCTGTGAGTGTGCATCAAATATATGCTGCAGAGTAGGAGTAGAGGCAACTTGACACTGACAACATTGATTCAACAGTCACTACGTGCTGTATGGAAAAGTAACAGGAGCCCTAAATGTTCATCATTCCCAACCTTTCAACCATCATTAATCGAAGCCCGTGACAAGACAAGATAAGGCATTCTCAATGTTGAAAAGTACGATTGTAGGTCAAAAGAAAGTATAGCATGAAAATGGCAAACTCTTGGATTTTTTTTCAAAATTCTAAAACTGTCATTTCAATTTAATGCTGACAAAAACTATTTTTTCTATTTGTCTTTACTGTTTTTTTTGGTTCTTTGTTAGAAATTTCCATCTTACGAAAGAATGACGTAAACAAAAGTTCTTTTCTTTTGTACTTTTTTCGTTTGCAAATACATACATCACCATCTGTAAATGAAAGCTTGAAGATTATTTGTTCTATTTAAATAAAGAAGGATTTCGTAAGCGTGTTTAAGTAATTAAAATAAATTTCTACTAAATGCCCAAAAACCCTTTCTAGTTTTTGTTAGTTAACATTTACAATCACACCCACACACGTTCATCCTATTGAAATCATTTACATCCATGCTGAAATTTCTAAAACAAGTTAATTCTTTTATTTTTAATTTCACTCGTTGAGGATACTTTAGAATTTCATCTTAATATATATTTGTGTTGTGAAACTCACAAAGATATGAACGGGAAAAGAGTTTTTCAACAAGGAAGTACGGTGAGCAAATGAGTATATAAGGTTACAATAAATTGTAAGGGGGAAAGTAGCAAAAAGTGAAAACAAGTTGAAGTGAAAACA
>JAANSM010002565.1:0-14732 GCA_036850725.1 Orchesella villosa | reverse complement strand
CGAAGCAGAAGAACTTTTTAGGTAAAGTATTTTGTCAGAGTCAATTCGGTCACTTCTTTTAAGCTTCTGCATGCCGAGAACATATTATGACGAACCCCTTATGATAGCATTATTCATCTGTGATATATCACAGATTGTTAGATTAGTTATATAAAAAAAATAAAGTCAAATTAAGTTTTTTCCTATTTTTGCTTTGTCCCTTCCAGCGTTCCATTCCACGGACGGAATCAACACACTCATCCAGCAAGCACCACTAAGTCATACATAATGGATGATAATCAAGAAGTTTTATCAATAATGCACCTAAAACGTCGTGTAATGTATCAACACCAATACATGCTTGTGGCTTTCATTTGGTTTGTATAGTCATGTTTGTCAACAAAGCTCATGTCAGGTAGTCAGTTGGCAGTTCATTGTTTTATTGTTTTATAGCTGTGCAATGACAACGCATCAAACTACCTGAATTTGATAATGCTGTCATTTTGTCCACTTGGACAGGTTGCACTTTGCCCCAAAGTCTTAAAATATATAGAAAAAGGATAAGTCGTTAGGGATACTTTTGCAAACTAAAATTGCGTATCCCAACGGTCCCGACTTGAAATGGTAATTTCCGACACTACTCATTTTGCTAATGAAAAGTTTCACAACGCCGTAACTTTTTTGCATTTTGTTCACAAATGTTCTAAAATATTTAACACAATTTGCAACATTTATATTATTATATTTCTAAACATACACTGTGATTAAACATGAATACAGCAGCAACCGGCTCTCTAGCAGGGTTTGCTAGCCAAAGCCGCAAAATGCTTTCCAAGAACACGTCCAGCACAAGTCGAAAAAAGCTGTCCAAAAACCAATCCGGGAAAAGTGATGGAGCATGGCCGTTCTCAAACCCGAACATGTCAATCGATCAAAATGAGCCTCGAACATCAAAAGGGAGTGACATGCGAAGCTCTGACTTTTTTGGAACTACAGAAAGCAGTCTCCTTTTTGGTAGCAAGAAGAAGGATGAGAAAGCGCCAAGTGCGGATGTATTGGAGCCACGTAAATCCTCCATCCGACTCAGTGAATCCTTTTCTACTATGGGATCTACTACCGTTGGCAGTTTCTTAGATGAATCAACCAGCAAGCCTTCGGCTGCAGCAGCTACATCTAAAATGACTTCAGTTAATACTTTTCCAAAGCACAATTTGAAAGCGAGACCTTCCGACATTATGTACTTGAAGAAAAGGATTTTATACCCAGGGATTTGGGAGGAGGACTCTGAAGAAGAATCTGATAAAGCTATGCTCATCAACAGAAGGAGACGGGGGCACACTCATGAGTAAATTCCTGAGACACTTCTTCATTTCAGTGACGAGTTGCCTTGCAATCATTATAATTTACATTTATCTGCAAATTTTCAGTGAGTCAGAAGGAAAAGGAACATCTTCTGAAGGCATTAAAAAGCCCGAGTTCAAACCTACTAGATTGGATGACGTGGATGATGACACGGAAGGCTGTGACTCGAATCCAAGCGAAAGCACAGTGTCAAAAGCCAACCATTCTGACACAATTCCGGAAGCGCTAACAGGTCAACAGGATCAACTGAAACCGAAATCAGGAAATACTGAGAGTGACCAAAGCCATCAGACAGACAATCTGAAGACGACACCCCTTGATACTTATTGTAAAAAGCCTAATGCTACTAGGAGAAGGCCCCAGGATGAAGACATTTGCTATAGGGACTCACAATCCCATGATAAATCCGATGCGTCCTCTGGATCTCTTAAAGCAACTCTGAAAAAGAAGGAAGGAAGAAAGAGCTTTGAATCTAAAGCTCATGATATGCGCTTGTCACTAACGGAAAGATTATGCAGTGAGAAAATACATCCAACTAATTTTGTTTTCATCTAAAAATAAAAACCAGCCGGGAATGAACTGATCTTTTAAAAAATTCTTCAGTTTTAAAAGAAGAATCAAAACTCCCAATGACTTTAAAGGAGCGCTACGTTGGTCACAAACCAATTCCAGGATTTGGTGGATGTTTTGATAAGACTGAAGGGTATCCTGAGTGTATGCCACCGGGGGATTTAGTTAGGCAGGCTATTAACACGCAGAAGTTGTGGGGAATCCCAGAAAATGTACCTTTGACTCGAGAGCAATTTATTGTGTTGATGAGGAATATGGAAAGTCATGATAAGAATGATTACATTTGCTTGGTTCACTCATTGCCAGATAATCATCCTGAATTTAATCCTTACCGTTTCAAGTAAACTTCCACTACCACCAAAGAATCTTCAAACCTACAGTATATACATTAATTAGAAAGTTACGAGAATAATATTTTGTCGTCAATTTCAATGATATTTTTGTAGGATAATAAAATACAACAAATTGCAAGTGGGTGGCTACTACACTCTGAGTAAATATGGAGTTCTCCATTTCAACCACGGTTTTGCAGAGTACACATCAATGCTCCAATTTCAGACGCAGATGCTCATTTATGATCATATTACGAAAGTAATTTCTATCTTATAAAACGCTATATATGTATATCAAATTCGCATTATGGTTCCTATTTAAACAGAATTTTTACTTTCTTTTTTAGATCCCATTCTTTTCTAAATACCGTCTATGGAAAGCGTTTACTTTATGGCGTTCCAAAATCCGAGGAAGAAAAATGTCCTTGATTAAAAACCAACTTTTAGAAGACCTATTTCTTAACAAACGCCCACTTCGACTGATGTTATGCGAGCTATATAAAATGTGTGAAAAGATGTCGCACATGGGCTTCCTTAAAATCAAATCGACAGAAACTTATGGACTGGAGGAGTTTCTTGGATATGAATCTCAACACGCCAAGGATGTTTTAGAGAGGCTGAGAGCGTTTGAAGGAATGGTTGTCGAGATGACAGCAGCTGCTTGCAGAGCAACCTTAATAGAAGAAGGGTTTAGCCCTGATAGCTACCCGGAAGAGATGGACTATTATATGAAGCAGCTTGAAGCTCCGGTTCACAATATGAATAAGCCTTTCATCATGGCCGATTACCCTGGACAGTGGCTCACTTATTCTCAACAAACTAAGAAGCGACACATTTGTCGCAGGCTGACAGAGTAATTTTTAATTGTTACTTAATTGATTCTTTTAAATGAAAGAAAATTACAAGAATTATTCATAAAAATATGTGCTCTGTTTATAGCTACATCCGCCTTGTGGACTATTATGTTCAGCATACTTATTACAAAATCATGAAAAATTCGATGGTCTACTTGATGTTAGAAATGAATGAGCGTGTTCAGTACGTCCCAGACGAGTTCTTTTTACCGGTGCCTTATCTCGATGAGTTGAATAGACTTGTGGTACATCATGAGCAGCATGGGGGACACATGGTTCTTTCAGCGAGTCAAGAGCCCCTTTTTGATGTGGGGTGCTCGTGGACCGATGAGTATTTAGTTTTTTCTCCATCTTTATCAGATTATGTGAAAGGGTTTCGATTTCTGTTTTACACGTGGAAAAAAACTATTATGAGCTATGAGAACTTGGTTCGACGAAATATATTCAATCCGTATACTCAGTAAGAAAAAAACGAGATTTCAAAAAAAATTAATCTGAAAGCTTGAAAAACTTGCTAATTAAAAACATCTTTTTAGACCCATAATAAATGGTTATGTTGACCAGAAAACTTGTGGAGACGGTCCCAATATGGACCTCTTGATTCAACATGACCCTGACTTAGCCTCAGTTGCTGATGTCCTCCAAACCATTCTTGATCATGGGTTTCAAGTTTGTGACAAGTATATAAAGGCATTTGACCATATCCGCTTGTTTTGCCTGGAGAATCAGAAGATGGATTTGGAACTCTTTAAGAAAGAGACAGGTAATTACTAGAAAGTAACATAAAAAGAAAGTGAATTGTTATTTAGTTTTTCTAATTTGAGCTTTTTGGTAGATGTACGAGAGTTTCTCAAACTTTTGGAAAAATACTTTCAACAAATGGACATTTTGAAGAAAGTGGAAGATATTCAGAATATGGGAGTTTTTCGAGTTAACAACAGTATTCTCAGAGCTCACGCAAATCCTACTATCGTTCGGTGCTTGGATGTGCTCCGCAAACATATTCCAGAGTAAGTCGAATGCGATAAAGGAATAGATTATATATGAAAATTGAAAATAATGATCATCATGAATATTCTTTTTTGCGCCAGAGTGGCTACTACAAACGTCGAGGCGTCGACAGAACGTATGAAGATTTCTATTGAGAAATTCGAAAAGTATCCAGAGCACGCGGAGGAGTATGTAGATTACATTTTGTATTTGGAAGGCATATTGGAACAGGTTGGGAATTGCAGGAATTTTTACAAATACAAATGAATGAAATGAATAATTTTAATAATTGATTTGCTTGTTACAGATGGAGGATATTGAAACAGATTTAGATATCTGTGCAGAGTTTTTTGATCTAATGGAAGCCTACTCAATTCCAGCTCACGAAGACAGTCAAAAAGAATTTGATGACTTGAATCCCCTCCTCCACAACCTCCGCAACATTGTCGATCTGCAAGTCTCAAATAAGCAAAAGTTGATGGATGAGCTTTTAGAACAATTCCGTCTGGAAACGGAGCAAATCCATTTGCGAATGGAAGAAGCTAAAGTAGTTGTGGAAGCCCCTGATGTCCTCAATCCTGAGTCTGATCCTACTGAAATGACCGAGAAATTGACAGAAGTCAAAGATATTTTAATGGCAGATAAAGACAAAGCTGATAAATTCCAGCTGAATCAAAAGAGACTCAAGTTGGAAGTCACAAATTTTGATGACCTCGACCAATTAATATCCTTCTCCAAATATCGTCACCAACTCTGGGACTCAATCACGAAATTCGAAACGCAAAAGCGTGAATGGGAGGAAGCTTCCTTCGTCAACATGAATCCTGAGCAATTGACCCGCGAGGTGAATGAATTTGTCAAGAGTATTCAGCAGCTGGACAAAGGTCTCCCACCAAATGATGTTCTTCCAATTCTCAAAGCTAAAGTTGAAGAGATGCGCATGCAGCTCCCATGGATTGGCTTCCTCCACAATCCAACAATGAAGGATCGACATTGGAACTCGCTGAACAAGGCTCTCGGCGTGAATCTCACGGATGAAACGGTTACCCTTAAACAGCTCTTTGATATCGGAGTTCAAGGCTTCACTGAGCTCATTCAGGAGGTATCTTCCCAAGCGTCCTCCGAATACAGCTTGGAAGCACTCCTGAAAAAGGTTGAGGATTCTTGGGCAGACGTGGAATTCATTGTTTTGCCATATAAGGATCAAAGAGATGTGTTCATTTTGGGAGGAACTGATGACATTCAAGTGTTACTTGATGATAGTAATATTCATATGGCTACTATATCCAGTTCCAGACATGTGGGTCCGATTAAGCCGAAAGTGGATGAGTGGAATAGACTTTTAGACATTTTCTCACAGACGTTGGAAGAATGGTTGAATTGTCAAAGAAGCTGGATTCATTTGGAGTCCATTTTTTCAGCCCCTGATATTCAACGACAACTTCCTAACGAAGCTAGACTTTTTATGACGGTTGATAAATCGTGGAGAGAAATCATGTCTAAAACTAATAGGGTTAGTTTAGTTTCATATATTTGTCTCAGTCATTATGATAATTTGTGTATTTAAGTGTACCTTCTTAATGATTTTAGAACCCAGCTGCATTAAGAGCAGCCTCATCATTAGGCACGCTTGAAACACTTAAACAAAACAATGAATTATTGGAACAAATCATGAAATGTTTGGATGATTATTTGGAATCGAAGCGAGTCATTTTCCCACGGTTTTACTTCTTGTCGAATGAAGAATTGCTTGAGATTTTGGCTCAAACTCGAAACCCTAAAGGTACAAAAGCTTTCTAAAGGCGTTTCCGTTTTTCCATTGAAAATACATTTTTATAAAAACGTTTCGAATTTACAGCCGTACAACCCCACATGAGAAAATGTTTCGATGCAATCCAACGCCTGGATTTTGGTGGTCCACCGGCCGCCATTGCTTTGGATGTTTTAGCCATGTTTTCCCCTGAAGATGAGCGTGTTGCTTTACCCAAAGGGTTGAAGACCCGAGGTAATGTTGAAGATTGGCTAGGAAAAGTTGAGGAAGCCATGTTCATGGCTTTGAAGAGGGTAATGAGAAATTCTTTGATTGATCATCAATCAATGAAACGGGAAGATTGGTTACAAAAGTTTCCTTCACAGGTGCAATAATTGTTTCAACTTTTGATAAAAAATATGACACTTTAATATCATTCATACACCCAACCTTCAGCTGAATCATTTACATCCTAATAAATTCCTTTAGATTGTGTTGACAATATCGCAACTAATGTGGGCACAAAGTGTTCACGGGATTTTAGATGGACATGGTGACCGGAAANAATATCGCAACTAATGTGGGCACAAAGTGTTCACGGGATTTTAGATGGACATGGTGACCGGAAAAGGGGAATGAGACATTTTGAGAGGAACAACTTTGAGGTAATACTCTCACCAATTATAGACCTTTTTAATTACAACGCATTAATGTAAGATGTGATGTAATTTTCTGCTAAAGAATTTGAACAAGCTAGCTGCCATGGTCAGAGGCCAGCTTCCACCATTAGTGCGCGCTGTACTTTGTGCTTTGATCACGATTGATGTACACGCCCGAGATATTATTACCAGTATGGTGAATATGGGAGTTGACAAAAGGTTATACTGCTCTTGTGTTTTAATGTTATCTGTACTTAAGTTAGTTTGCTCAAGTTGGTAACTAATTTTGCATATTCTTTTGCATCAGCTCGAACTTCGAGTGGCTGAAGCAATTGCGATATTATTGGGATGTTGAACGGGAAGTTAGTTGTTGCAAGAATGGCTAATGCGGAGTATACTTATGGCTATGAATATTTGGGAGCTTCTCCTAGGCTTGTCATTACTCCACTGACAGATCGCTGTTACTTATGCTTAATGGGGGCTTTGTGCCTTGATTTAGGTTGGTGAAACTTGCTACTTAAATGATTATAGGATCAGATTGAAGTGAAAGTTTGAAACGGGGACATTTGTTTCGTTAAGGTGGAGCCCCTGCTGGACCAGCCGGAACTGGTAAAACGGAAACGACTAAGGATTTAGCTAAGAGTTTAGCGTTCATGTGTGTTGTCTTTAATTGTTCGGAAGGTGAGTTGGAGTTGTGTTCACTTTTCCTATGGAATAAATTATAATAGTAACGTTTTAAATAGTTTGGTTTCACGTTGCCCCATTTAGGTTTGGATTACAAGGTTAGTTTTCTTGTCTTTCTCTCTCTTTAAGATTAAAAAACAGTTATTTTATGAGTTTCCAGCACTAAAAGCACTTTTTACGTTAATGTAGATGATGGGAAAATTCTTCTCTGGACTTGCTCAGTCTGGGGGTTGGTGCTGCTTTGATGAGTTTAACCGAATAGATATTGAAGTATTGTCTGTGATAGCGCAACAACTGATTACCATTCGGTTGGCAAAAGTACAAAAATTGGCAAGGTTTAATTTTGAAGGAAGAGAAATCAAGTTGGTTCGCACGGCTTCCGCTTTCATTACAATGAATCCAGGGTACGCTGGCAGAACTGAGTTGCCAGATAATCTGAAGGCATTATTTAGACCTATCAGTATGATGGTGCCTGATTACAGTAAGCTTCACCCTCTTCTTCATCTCTCGTATTTCTTTTTTAGTTGAATGCTCAACGTTTAAATGGAGGGCACATATAAAAAATTTTTGCATGTTCTTTCAGCTTTAATTGCTGAGGTCATTCTGTACTCTGAAGGATTCGAGTCTTCAAAAGCTCTCGCCTTAAAAATGACTCAAATGTACAAGCTTTGCAGTGAGCAACTGTCTCAACAAGACCACTACGATTTTGGGATGAGAGCAGTGAAATCTGTGCTCGTAATGGCTGGTGGTTTAAAACGTGCAAATCCTGACATTAACGAAAATGTTGTGTTGATTCGGGCACTGAGGGATTCCAATTTACCAAAATTCTTGGCTCATGATGCTATATTACTTCACGTAAGCAAAAATGAATACTTGCATAGTTTGCCGTCCTTATCGTTTCCAGAAAAAGCTAATAATTTATGTACATGATAGATGTGATTTTCTTGTGCTTGAAAATGTTTTTATTATAGGGTATCATTCAAGATTTATTTCCTGGAGTAATAATTCCAGAGCAAGACTACGGAGCACTTCAGCGTGAAGCCGAGAAATGTGCATTAGATAAAGGTCTTCAGGCGCCAGAATGTTTTATTCGCAAAGTTATTCAACTTTATGACACAATGGTTGTCCGGCACGGCGTCATGTTGGTGGGGCCCACTGGTAAACTCTTAATGAGGAACACGAACCAGTACTAAATGCAATTTTTGTAACGTATTGAATAAACATGCTTTCATATTTTTGTTGATTTGTATGCAGGTGGAGGAAAGACGTCAATTTATGAAGATTTAAAAGCAGCCCTCACAGCTTTATACAATGGTAAAGTTGAGGGACAATATTTCAAGCCTGTAGACACCTACGTTTTGAACCCCAAAGCAGTGTCTTTAGGGGAATTGTATGGAGAAGTGAACAATTTAACGTTGGAGTGGAGAGACGGGTTATTAGGTATAATGGTGAGAAATGCTGTGAGGCCTAAAATGACTTATCATCAGTGGATTGGTAGGTGTTTAGAAATTCTACTCAAGAATCACGTAAAGTTGAAATGAATATGATAACATGATCTCCAATTTTGCTTCAGTTTGTGATGGACCAGTAGACGCAGTTTGGATTGAGAACATGAACACAGTTCTTGACGACAACAAAATGCTTTGCTTAGCAAACTCTGAGCGAATCAAGTTAACAAACTGGGTGCACATGATGTTTGAAGTCCAAGACTTGGCCCAAGCGTCCCCCGCAACGGTATCCAGATGTGGAATGGTTTACGTAGATCCCAACGAGATGAGTTGGAAGCCAATGGTCCAATCCTGGCTGAGCCGAGAAGTGGACAAAGTAGAAGTAAGGAATTATCTTCGGGCTCTCTTTGAAAAGTATTTAAATGGGGGATTCAGCTACATCAAGAAAAATTGTACGGAAGTGATGCCCCAATCTGTGATCGGGAAAGTTACGATGATGTGTGGGATACTACAAGCGATTCTTCTGAAACCCACGTTTGATTACAGTTTGGAGAGGCCGAAGTTGTTGCAGCTTGTGAGTCAAGTGTTTCTCTTCGCTTACTTGTGGGCGCTGGGAGGAAACATTCATGAGAGTGGGTTTGCAGGGTTTGATACTTTTGTGAGGTCGCAATTTGAGACGGAGGAAATGTGCAAGTAAGTTTGTTAATTTAATAGACTTTTTTAATTAATAATTTTGCATTTCATCTTCATGCAAATGACTTGGTTTTATTGAATAGATTACCAAAAACAGGATCTTTGTTTGGAGTGTTTAACAATTTGGAAACTAAAAAGATGGACACTTGGGAAAGCATCATGCCTCAATACGTTTATAGCCCTGCAGTTTCCTTCGTTGATATTCTCGTTCCGACAGTAGATACGGTCCGGTTTGGATATCTTTTGGAGCTATTACTTTCAGTAAATCGGGCAGTGTTGTTTACAGGAACGACAGGGACAGGGAAGTCTGCTATTGCGAAGTATGTTCTGACGACTATAGCTGGTCCCAATAATTATCTACCTATATACATGACATTCTCCGCTCAGACGTCCAGTAGACGAACGCAGGAAATGATTGAGGAGAAATTGGAAAAGAGAAAAAAGTCTTTGTTGAGTGCGCCAATGGGGAAGAAGGTTGTGGTCATGATTGATGATCTCAATATGCCGAAATTGGGTATGGAAATTCATTAAAAAAGTAGGATTACATTGGACATCTTTGCATAAATAATTTTGTTAATTTGTAGATAAATACGGAGCTCAGCCAGCCTTAGAATTATTGAGGTAAATATTCATTACGAAATACATAGGAATTTTTTTTAAATAAATGATTTTACAACGTTTTGAATTCAACAGGCAACTTTTAGGTTTCAACGGCTGCTACGACAGAGTCAAAATGTACTGGCGTGAATTACAGAACGTCATTTTGTCTGCAGCTTGTGCTCCTCCAGGAGGTGGAAGGAGTGCTGTGACACCAAGACTGCTTCGACACTTTTCTATGATGGCGATACCTTCACCTTCAAACGCTGTCTTAACCAATATATACAGAGTATTTTTTTATCATACATTAAAATATCTCAAGAATTTTACATGCAATATAAATTGTAAAATTAATTTATGGAACTAACTGGAAGTTTTCATGATAACAGTCTATATTGCGAGGATTCTTTTCTGAATTCGCAAATGAAATAAGGGAAATGGCCGATTCAAATTGTTTCTGCATCAATTTCAACATATCAATTCATGGTGAAGTCGTTTCTTCCCACGCCGTCAAAATCTCATTATTTGTTTAATATGAGAGACTTGTCCAAGTGTATTCAAGGGATTCTGCAGGCGAATAAGGATATCATGTTGACTAGAGTTAACATGAATAGGTAGATTCATACACATTTTTATTTAATTAAAAATGAACTCAACATGCTTTTAAAAAAATGTTGTATGCTATCAAAATAGGTTGTACTATCACGAATGTCAGCGTGTATTTCACGATCGTTTAACAACTGAAGTAGATCGCTACCTATTTAACAACAGTTTGGCTGAATTATGCACCCAAATTCTGAAGGAAAAGACGGATTCAGAAGAAATGAAGGGATTGAGCTTTGGTGACTTCATGAAAATTGGTGCACCCAAGGAAGATCGACTTTATGATGAGATTGTGAACAAAGAAAAGCTTAACAAAGTTCTTGGGGTAAGTGAAGATTATGTTAAAAACACTTGGATGACTATAGTACCATTTACTTATACTTATGAACAATTTTTTGTTGCCCTATTTAGGATTATCTTGACGAATTTAATATTGGAACCTCAAAAGAAATGAATCTCGTTTTCTTTACGGAATATGCTGAGCAAGTTGCTCGTGTCACCCGTATTTTGAGGCTAGATCGTGGAAACGCTTTACTTCTTGGTGTTGGTGGCACAGGAAAACAGAGCATGACACGACTTGCAGCGTACATTTCAGGCTACAAGTGCTTCCAAATAGAGTTAGTTCGAGGGTATGACTATCAAGCGTTTCATGATGATTTGAAAAAGTTGTATGAGACGGCTGGAATGAGGAATGAGCCAATGGTATTTTTATTCACGGATACGCAAATTGCGTATGAGGAGTTTTTGGAAGACATCAACAACATTTTAAATTCAGGTGTGAAATAATCCAATTTTTTGTAATCAGCAGATCGGCTGTATCTGCATAATGGAAGGTATTATCGTAACGGGAATGACAATGTAGATATATTTTTGAAAATTAGGTGAGGTTCCGAATTTACTTGAACCTGAAGATCAGGAACGGATGCTCGCCCCAATTCGGGCTAACGCGAAAGAATTAGGAGTTAATGAGCAAGACCGTGATCAAATTTATGACTATTTTATTCGACGAATTCGCTCCAATCTTCATATTGTTTTATGTATGAGTCCAGTTGGAGATAGTTTCAGGTAAAGAAACAACACCATTGTCGAAATAGCTATAATGCTGCTTTTACATTTCGTAAATTCGTTCGTTTTTTTCATTCTTACAGAGTACGCTGTCGTATGTTCCCTTCACTTGTCAATTGCTGCACAATCAATGTTTTCAGTGAGGTAAACAAGTATAATAGTTAATGCAGTGATGCAGATGCAGTGTTTTTAAGCGCAAAACTTGCACACTAATAAAATACTCTTGAAATATAGTGGAGCATGGAAGCCCTTCTCTCTGTGGCTACGACGCTAATATCCAAAATTGATTTGGGCAAGAGTGTATCACCAGATGCAATGTCTGAAATCTCCGTTTTGGTTCATACTGTAAGCTCAGTTTTAAAGAAAATTAAAATTCCCATTGCAGAATCCAAAAAGAAAGTGCCAAAATATTATTCTCATAATTTTTGTTTTCAGAGCGTAACTGACATGGCAGAAACTTATTATGAAGAAATGCGTCGGCGGTATTATACGACTCCAAGCTCTTATTTGGAACTTATTAACCTTTACTCTTCAATGTTGAGAATTGAGAGGGATAAGATTTACTCGGGCAAAGCGAGAATTCAAAATGGTCTCTCTGTAAGGTTTTTTATTTATTTGTAGCCTACAAATTGCTTTAATTGTAGGGATTTTGTGGGAAAAATAAGATTGAAATTGATTAATTTACAAGAAAATTTTGGAGACAAACGAGCTTGTAAAGCAGATGCGTATAGATCTTAAAGAACTGGAGCCAATTCTAGTTCAAAAATCTCAAGCCGTTGAAGATCTAATGCTTGTCCTCGCCGAAGACCAAGCAGCAGCCGACATAGTCCGACGTAACGTTCAAACTGAAGAAGCAGCTGCAAAAGAAAAGGCCGCAGAAACACAAGGTATTGCTGAAGATGCACAAAAGGATTTAGCTGAAGCATTGCCAGCTTTAGAGCAAGCTGTAAAATCCTTGGACGCCCTTGACAAAAATGACATAACTGAAATCAAGCAATTTCAAAAGCCTCCGGAACTCGTGAGAACAGTGATGGAAGCTGTGTGCATTCTCTTTGGTTTAAAACCGGATTGGAACACTGCAAGACTTATGTTGGCTGATTCCCAATTTCTAAAGAAGCTCTACGACTTTGACAAAGACAACGTTTCAGATAACACCCTGAAAAAACTTAAAGTCTACGTTGACAACCCAAACTTCACGCCCAAGAAAATTGAGAAAGTTTCCAGAGCTTGTAAATCCATTTTCATGTGGGCGAGGGCTATTGATGTCTATGCCAAAGTGTTTAAAACAGTTGAGCCCAAGAGAAATCGATATCTTACGGCTCAAACTGAATTGGATCAGGTTATGGAAACCCTAAGAACGAAACAAGATCAGTTGAATGATGTTGAGAAGAAGATTGCTTCATTGCAACAAAGATTTGAAAATAGTATGAAGGAAAAGCAAGATTTGGAAGATAACATGGAGTTGACAGCGGCCAGATTACGAAGAGCTGGAAGGCTCACCACGGCACTCGCGTCGGAACAGACGAGATGGGCAGAAACTGTTGAGGTTTGCAAGAAGAAAAATACTTTTTTAAAGCTTTAAAATGAATGTAAAATACCATTTTGAAACTAAATTTTTGTCAAGTAGAACTTTGATGAGCAAATGAAGAACTTGATTGGAGATGTGTTCGTTGCTGCTGCTTGCATAGCTTATTTTGGTGCTTTCACAAGTGATTACCGACAGTTGTTAACGGAGGAGTGGGTCAATCGCTGTGTAGAACTGGGGATTCCTGTTACCCCAGGATTTGTGTAAGTGTTTTGGAAATGGTGGCATAGTAAAGATTTCCCCGAATCTGATATTAACTGCTTGATGAATTTCAATCTACAGATTAGTCAGATTTGCTGACCCATTTGAAATCAGAGTATGGAACTCTTTTGGTCTTCCAAAGGATAATACCTCCACGGAAAATGCTATTTTAGCTACAAAAGGAAAGCGGTGGCCTTTGATGATAGGTAAAAATCTCTAATCTCCAATTAAATTAAATGTTTAAAATAAACTTGAGAAATGAAGGTAAACATGATAAAGTGTTTTCGGTTTAGATCCACAAGATCAAGCAAATCGCTGGATTAAACAGCAGGAATCAGAGCGGCACCTCAAAGTAATGAAGTTTTCAGATGGGACTTTTATGAGAACGCTCGAGAACTGCATTCGTTTAGGATATCCTTGTCTCATTGAAGAAGTGAAGGAATCATTGGAGCCAGCCTTAGAACCAATTCTACTCCGCCAAATATTCTCCAAGAATGGGCGTACTCTAATCCGTTTAGGAGACACGGATGTTGACTACGACATGAATTTCCGGTTGTACATGACCACAAAACTTGCAAACCCGCATTACATGCCTGAAGTCTGCATCAAGGTGACCATCATCAACTTCACGGTAACAATATCAGGTCTGGAGGACCAGTTATTGAGTGACGTCGTGGGGCTAGAGAGACCCGACTTAGAATCTCAACGTCAAGCATTGATAACCCAAATCAACTCTGACAAGAATCAGTTGGTATCCCTAGAAAATAAAATTCTTCGCTTGTTGTTTCAATCAGAGGGGAATATATTAGATGATGAGGAGCTCATTGATGCCCTCAATGAAAGTAAGGAAACGTCCAAGGTGATTGTGAAGCGGGTTGCTGAATCGGAAGTGACTGAGGAGAGCATCAGTAAAGCTCGAGAAAAGTATAGACCTGTGGCGTCTAGAGGAAGTGTGCTGTATTTCGTTGTCGCCCAATTAGCCGAGCTTGATCCCATGTACCAATACTCTTTGAAGTATTTTACACAAGTTTTTAATCAATGCATTGGTTCCACGGAGCCATCTGAAGAGCTTTCAGAACGGTTGGAATTCTTGAGAGGAGAAACTAGCTTGGCAACTTATACAAATATTAGCAGAGGCTTGTTTGAGAAGGACAAGCTTATTTTTAGCTTCATGCTTTGTGCCGATATCCTCAAGAGTAAAGATGCAATTCATGAAACAGAATGGTCGTTTTTCATTCGAGGAGGAGGCTCTACCGTTGAAAGTGGGAGGACTAAGAAGCCAGCTACTGTGACGTGGATTAGTGAACCGAGGTGGGGAAGCATTTGTGATTTGGAAACTGTTTTTCCAGATTTCCAAGAT
>JAANSM010002564.1:0-14734 GCA_036850725.1 Orchesella villosa | reverse complement strand
TGAATAAACCCCAACTAAAACAAGTTTTATCTTTCTATCGCCAACACAGACATAACAATTCAGAACTCCAACTGCAAAGCTTACCAGTGGTGCCTACGAAAAGTGAACCGAAAGAACCGCATTTTTGCCAGTATGGCTGAGTGATCAACTCGTCTGGCATTTTAGATCTAAATTGCTTGTTTTTATGAAACTTAAACGATGGTTAAAACGTTCGGTAGGTTAATTCAAAGGGTTTATACCAGGAACTAGAAATATGTTCTTCTGTATACATGCGTATTTTAATTTTACATTATTCCAATTCAATTTATTTTTATCTGTGTCTCTTTTAGGGATCACCTTGGTAGAGACGAGAGAGCTATGAAGCTGAAGAACTGCAAAAAACCTATCGAGAATATTGAGATAGAGGTAGCTGTTCCAAGTGGTTCCAAGAAGCACAGAAGACCGCGGACTTGAACGCATCTGTCATACCTCGTACCATACTAGAAATAATTTTATTTTATGAATGATGCATTCTCCTCATTATAACAAAATATACTCAAATAAGCACTCTGTATGCTGACATCTGTGCTAAAGGTGATAGTTTTCGATAATTATTGCAGATTTCGTTTCCGGATACTTTTCTATGATACTGTTGAAACACCTCAGATACTCAGATCTTTCCCTCTTTGCACAAATGATGAGACGCATGCAAGACGGGAGTAAATGTTTGAGCCATGCGTTTATCAAAAGCTATATATCCACGCTGTGCTCGTGAACATTATTAGGCAAGAAACTGCAACAGTATCAGGTTCATGTTTTCAAGGAACGAAAAAGCATGAGAAAGGAAGAGCACGTATGTACGGTTTATGTGCTTCCTTTACCACTTCATCCACATGCTCTTGACAAAATCCACGAGTTTTCCAAAGCCCGTATTCAGTATGCTGTCTGTTCCAGGATGGAATAGACTGACTAACTCAAGTCATTAGCTCTTTCTCGTTCCACCTTTCTTGGAAGCAGTAAAGCTATTCCATCCTTCTTGCTCTTGAACTTTTTATACCTTAAAATTCAGATTTGATTTGTATTGTTCACGCACCAAGAGTTGAAAACTTTAACCAAAACTTGGTTATTATTATGGAACCAAGATATTCAATTGGAAAATTAAAGGTTGAAACTAGAAGTTAGTGATACTGAGATTACCCCATAAACCGTACGTTGTGACTGTTAAGTTCTGTTTGCGCCTGTATTGACACTTTCCAAGCTTTAATTTCCGGTTGGGTGAAATGAGACGGATCTGAAAAACTGTCAATGCTCTCTCAGTGGAGGTTTCCCTTTAAAAGGAGGCATCTGTAAAGTAACTATTGTATCGACTATTTGCAGTTCTGTTGGTAATAGAATCCAATTGCGAGTGAACGGCTGGATCAAGATGCGGAACGTTCAGCAGATGTGACATCCAATCTGACAGTCTTGAAACGCCTGTTTTCTTCTAGACGTGTGAGTCTCAGCAGCATTTTTGGTATTTGGACCTGAAACCGCATTCCTGTTTAAGACTCATTATGCAAGAGAAAGTCGTTGAATTGTTGTAAGTCCTTTATTAATTTGTAGATCTGTTACTAGCTAAATACTACGATGCTAGCTTTAATATATGAGAGAAAGAAACTTTGCTAATTCATTTATCTACTATCTCAGTAATATCACATAATCCTAAAGATTCGTACAAGCTCATTAGTGATTTCAGAGCAAAAATGTTGCGCAGAAAAAAAGTATAGGGATAGCGTGTCCGCTCCACATTTCACTCGCATAGGACATTAAGCAGTGTATCATCTATTTTAATGAAAAAGAAAAAAGCTAATGAGCCCCTCGAGGATTTACTGTAACGAATATGAATCGCTCCCGATTTGGGCATAGCTCATGTATACTCCATGTGTTTCCATACTACGAGTGTGTAGCATCTCCAAGTAATAGCGATAACGCCTAAGAAGAAAGCTGAAAAGATGTTGAATTTGTACTTTAAGTTAGGTAGAGGTTTAGCAAGTAAGTAGGTGGACGAACATATATAAATTACTTGTTATTCTTTTACAAGAAAGCTCCATTTGCGTCCTTTCTCTCTAGTGTGAAACCATATATTTTGAACACAGAATTCATGTCCTCAAGAAAGACTGTTATAGAGATCATAATATACTCTGTCTTTAGGTTCTACCATTTTATTAAGTAGGCACACAAAAATGTTCCAAAACTTTAGCCCGTGGTGAAGCCCATTCCACATTTCCCATTTGGTTTCTTTCAGCAAGAAATATTTATTAAAACTAAGGTAGTTACAATAAATTAATTTCTACCTGTAAATTGATATTATCTGAAGTTTTTTGTACCGCAATAAAAAATATAGTATTGCGATTCGGTCTTAGTTGGTACGGTGGTAGGTAGTTGGAAAATAATGCTTATTTCTGTGTTTATACCAAGTACATTACATAATATGTATAGAGTAGAATCGTGTACAAAAAGAAGGAAAATTGAAGACAAGGAGTCTATATAGTATGTAGATTTATATATGCACAATATTAAGTTGCTAATATAAATAACAATGACAAGAGTCCTTGTGGAAAGGTATCATTACAGAGCGTAATCACACTTAATAGGAAAACTTACATGTTTTGCGTTTCGTCATTACTCAAATAAGGACCAACAAAGAACGCCCCATTGTGCAAATAATGTAAAATAATAGCAAACCTGTGAGCACACAGGATAAAGCAGAACGTATATGTCATGGAATTCAAAATATTTTTTGTACGGTTCCCCTTGCTCCTCTCTCTCTCTCATTCACNAAAATAATAGCAAACCTGTGAGCACACAGGATAAAGCAGAACGTATATGTCATGGAATTCAAAATATTTTTTGTACGGTTCCCGTTGCTCCTCTCTCTCTCATTCACCCCTTCCTTGTGAAAAACGAGGAAAATTGCAGGAACATTATGATTATTATGATGTAACTTTGGTGTCTCGAAACCGGTAAAAATACACCATGAGCTGCTAAGAAGCCAAGAGCACCATGCAGTATTTGTACTATAGCCACGAATGAAATAGGAACAGGGAAAAAGTTAGCTGAAATGTTAACTAAAAGTTGTGGTAGTTTGTAAGTTTTACACATAAAATGTTAAAAGTTTTGCAAAAGCTAAAGTTCATAAAGGAAGCATACAAAAGCACAAGATCATAGCCTTGGCCATTCACTAGGGTTTTTCAACAATGTAAAGTGGAGCAACTGCCATAATATACACAAAGTCAGAGAGTAGATTTGCATGGGCCGCTTTTACTCTCCTTTTCAAGGCAACATGAAGTGCCATTTTCAGCAGAAAGTTAGCTCACCCAATAACTTATTCCTTCAGCAAGCTAATATTATATTATAAGCAGTAAATTGAAAATATAGAAATGACCTGCGGATATTGGCGGAGTCCTTTGGACTATGTGCATCGTATAAACATCTAAATTCTTACATATTTTAGGGATCTTTTGAAAGGTTTGGAAGAAGAGAAATCTCAGATAAGGGATTTACATTCAAAAGTAGCCCTATTACCTATACACTATGGGGCCATGTAGACAGAAATTGGCAGTAACTCATTATCTAGAATACTCATTGCAAACTGCTTACTTGCTTCCTTTCTTCAAGTATATAAACACCACAGATTATAAATCCTACTTTGAATATACTTGAAATTTATTATCTGCTATAGTTTTCGCTTCATTGATGCATGTATAAATAAAGGCTTTGCTGTATACACAAGAAAGACTTCTTAACATTTCAACAAAAACGAATTTAAAACTTTTTTTGCTATGCATCATGTCCAATCTTTTTATATATGTTGTGCTAAGCTCTATATTCACGGCATACTTTCAGGACAGTTGACAGAGCGGATAAAGAAGTAATGATAGCTTCGATTTGGTTGCATGAAAGTAAATAAACTCATAAAAATTGAATCCTTGGATAAGAGCAACTCTGTAAGAGATGCTTCATTTCGTGAAAGAGATAAGTATTGGATGTATTGAATATGGCTGGCATGAATGACTGGCTCCAAGAGTTTCCTCTTATTTTCACATGACTCAAGCTGTACAAAGGAATGTGCTGTTTACCAAGATTTTCATAAAAGCTCACTGACGTGCATTCATTTAGTCAGGATGCATTGTTCAGCAGTGTATCCACAAACACACTCAGATACTGACGCAGCGGTGGGGCGACATTGGAACAACCATCCGCACACATCCTATAACGACGTGTGTATATCAAACCCGTGATGTCTCATATCAGTTCGTTTATTTTTTCTCTGCTATCACATCACACTACGTATGTAATAACATGGAGGGAATATTGCCTCAAGGGCAGCTTCACGAGAGAAGTCAATTTCCTCACTTCATCTTTTCTTTCGATGTTACTAAAACCCCCTGTTACTCTTTCTCCGTTTTCTTGAAGCTATTCTTTAAGCTGTGGCTCAAAATCAGGAGATTTTTTCCCTTTCAGTACGCTAGTGGTTTCGGCAGGGATTTTTAAAATGACTAGCTTCCTGTACGAAACGAACTCTTTAGAAAAGAGAAAAAAGTAAAGAGTAACAAGATGAAATGCGATGTTTGTATTAGAAACTATACCTTCATTTTTCATGGCTTTGAAAGGTCTCCCTTGTAATGAAATTGTCACGACGGCCATTTTTTGAATTAAACTTTCATAAGTCATTCCTCTGCTTTGTAGGAACTACATTCTCCGACCAGTCAATAGAAAAATCATACAAGCAGACCTCCCATTCAATTTTGTATAGAACATACTAATTGACCCGCGGAGACAATTGCAAAAAATTAGCCATAATTGGGTACTGGATTTTGCGTGGTCGGTCGTAGTGCTATTAATTGTAGCAAATCAACGTGAAACTTTCCCTTGATGATACATTTACGAACTTTATTTAGGAAGCTTGATTCTTGATACATTGTTATTTGTTTCATTTTTGTCAAATTTGGTATCATTTACTGCTGTTTTGCTTAGAATGTCCTAATAAATATACATTCCCACACATCTGGGCTAATCGGATGGCTATTGTATTTAGTGTCACTCATCTAGCACTATAATGACCGGTTACGAAATATCTCGGCATGAGTTAATTCACGTCTCCCATGAAGCACCAAAGCACTAATTAATTCAAATTACACATACAAGCTCATAGCCCAATTATCCTTCAAAATACAGTTTAACATTCAGTTATTGACATACGAATATGACGTTCGTATATGTAATCAGTATCAGTGGATAAAAATACAAGTTAGCGCTTGCGCCATCATCATCTACACACAACGATATGTTCCTGTGGATAACCTTTTTTGTGTAACGATATGGAAACATGGATAGGAATCGCCTACAGATAACGGCTTCAATCACTATAAAATATTATGGTATTCACATAGAGTTTAATGTAAGTAGTATTTACAGCGAGCCAATGTTGGTTTAAATAGAACAGTTAACTTCAAAATTCGGCTTGATATACGCTGTGCCTTACAACATCGAATCTTTTAAAACCATCTTCCATACATTAATTAGCATTTTAAAATCCTCAAAACCGATAAAAATGTAATATATTTTTATCGGTAAATGACTGTATGACATAGTACGGTATCAACGTATATATTTTATACTATGCCATGCAGTCAACTACTCTTGTATACATAACTCATAGTAATAATAATGATGTTTATAAGCTATTTAGAACTTTTTGAGCAGAATTATTCCAAAATTTTCAAGTGGGTACACTATCCGATCAATTATAAGTACAAGCATTGCCTGCCAGTTGAAGGTCGCTAGTCGGGTTTCTTTTTACACAATGTCTAAAAAATGTCAAGTAAAAGGTAATAGATGACTGCCCTCGTCGACTGCATTTGACAACTGGGATGTTGGAAATGATCACTCTTTTTCCTTGTCTAATAGAAAAAACTACTAGCCGCTTGATTGTTTGCTAACACAGTCATGTGCGTACAGACAACTGAAAACAACTTCAATAATCTAAAATCTTTTTCTGTTTCTCTGTATTGTTACAAAAGTACAGTCTTTCAAAGCTGAAACAATTGCTGAAGTTCATCATGCGTCGACTAGGTAGTTTTCAATTTCATGGGAATGACATGTTAGCATAAAAGGTAGATAAAAAAATATTTGAGGATGTCACAAATCTGCGGTCAAGCGATTGATTGATGAATTGCTTTTCTCATCATCATTCTTCTCAAGGGACACATTACAGTTGCTACTTACTGAAATCTTGAAATGATTCGTTTTGATGGAGTGAGTTCAGCGAGAACCTTTTCTTTTCTATAGTTAGAAAAGCAGCTACATTGTAATTTGAGTTTGAGTGGTATTCTCACATCACCTTTTTCTTCTGGATTTGATGATTTTCTAACATAATAAACATTACGCATTTGTGAGAAGTTGCGTAGCGTGTTTATGGAAAATAATAATGCAATACACAACCAGTAGATGTGTTTAATATCAATAACAAAAGGAAGTTCCAGCTATTGAGATGCACAGTCTTTCAGAACGAGCAAATAATGAAGTTTTGTGCGTGTTGATACATAAATCTAAATAGGTAATCTTGCTTCTGCTGCTGTACACCATGACTCATGATATGATACTTCCATTGCGCTTCTTATGGGTTATTCAATACTGTCTGTAAATTATTGAATGGTTTTGACTTTGACTGCTGGGTTACACATCCATTACTAGCTGAGTTTCACCTTGTTTCATTATTACGACGAGTATTTGACAAGAGTACACCTTTCGATGAGACGGAATATGGAATGTTTGCGTATTCTTGCATTTGATGCAACTTGCCAAGCCCCAAGGATGTGATATCATCCATCCTCAAACGCTCTTTTTGTAAGTTATGTACCCAGTGCATTTCTCATACAGAGATCAGTAGAGTAAAGGATGAAACTTTGAAGACTGCTAATGAGAAGTTGAAGTGCAGTCATGATTATGACATAACATGTGGGTAACGTAATACACTAGAGATTTTGGTCTACTGTTCTTTATTAAAAAGTTAAAGTCGAAATAACTGTTTACGACACGTGTCGTGTCACCTCTAAATGTCATCAAATTCAGATTCACACCACAAAAGACAAACAAGCAAAGTTTAAGTGATTTTGTCTGAGTCGTATTGGAGCAAAACCCATTTAATGGACTGATAAGAAAGGAAATGAGATAGGAGGGGGAGTAACTAAAGTAAGCAGCGTCAGAGATGCTTGTTCACCTGAAGTTGGTTGACAGTTTGTGTCGTAAAGATAGGAGGTAATGAAAGAGTGAAACTTCATATGGTATGTTAGTGATCCTGAATGGTTCACGGAGTTCTCGAACTTCATACAACTTCAAGGTAAATTAGAAATATTGAATATTTTATCGTCATTTTATAGAACTATGAAGCATTCTATAAATACTCCCGAAATAATCCAACGCATTCTCTGAAAACCAAGTACGTACGCTTCATTCATAAGAAAAATAATTTGGCATTGTTTGCATCAACATACGCGGATTATTACCTCAGAGCTATTGTTAGAAAAACTGCTGCTAATTTATTCCAAGTCGGTAAGGGTGCGTATGTAATGTGCTATGCACAAGTTCACAAACATACAACTAGCCGAAGTTAGCGTACTGCAAAATATAATAAAATTCAATGAGAATAGCAGCTGAATGACCATAACCCTCTACTGCAGAGCATATACATACAAAACAGCATCTGGTCTCTGGTAGCCTCTATAATACGTTTCTGTGTAACGGTCAAGAAGACTACTACCCTTCTTTAGCTGTTAAATTACTGGGAATAGACTCGGAAGAAGGAGTTTGTATAGTGATATTTGCTAAACCATACAAGTTCACCTTTTCTGTCTCTGCTTCATGTCACATTAAACCTTATTTCTACGTTTGTATATGCTCTATAACAGCCTCATCGTATTTTCACTACAGTTTCAGTGCAGTTATTCCATTTTCAGGCTTAAGGAAACATTTAGTGAGGATGTGTGTGCGTCCGTATTAGAATATCTTCTTGTGTGTGTGTTGTCTCACTCTCTTTCCCTCTCTTTCTCTCCTGCTGACTGATCTGGTGAAGCGTAGGAATTGTATGGAAATGCACTTGCTACTTTCTCCAATAACAATTCGTTTTTTTCCTGTGAAGTGGGGGGAAATCGGATCATTGCGTCCATGGGATCTTGTTTTTTATTGTTACTGCTGTAATACTACGAATGACGAGAAGGGAATAGCGCACAATATATGAATCTGAGGGTGTACCTAATACGTTTTGTACGTAATCTCAAATTTTGTGTGAAGACGAACCAACAATTGTACTATTTTACTGGTCATTTTCTTCATAGTGCTCCATTATATCATACATTTCTTTTCTAGTTAAAGGTAGCACGTTGAAAAATACTCGCATCTACAATCATTTTAAAAAGATTTTCAATTCATTCATCCGAAAGATTCGTTGGCTATTTAAGTAGCGTAACGCAAACTATATAGTAAAGAGAAAAAGCTTCTGCAATAATAGTCATCATCAGTAGTGGAATAGAAATATGGTATAGACTAATGCATTTTTTTGGAAGTGGGTAGGTATTAGGTATACATACGTTCAAGAGCGCATGGTAATACTGTAAAGAACTATATATTCATTTTCTAAACATTTTTCAAGAAAGTACTTCGAAAACTTATTCAAGTTTAAAATACATCAATTTGTGCTATATGGACACGTGTAAAAGTACAGTAATTTGAAAGGTTTTCCAACTTGAATGGGTGGAGCAGGCAGCAGATTGCTGCAATTAAAGTGAACGAACAAAAATTCCACTGATGTCTATAGTATTGATGGCTTGAGCAGCAGCATTCAATTTTTATAATTCTTCAAAACAGGAACTTTGATAGCAGAAACAACTAAGGAATACTGGTATCTGGGAACTGTCAGAATTTACCAACGGTCTAAAGCTACATTTTAGGATGTACAATGTACATGTCTAGCTACAAAACTTGACAAGCTGAGTAAATGGGATCGCTAATTTATAAAATACATTTATTTGCAATAAAAGATATGAGAAAGGCGAAAATTACACTAACCACCAAGAATGAAAACTTTTGCAACGCACAAACTCAAAGCATTCTCGCGTCAATACTTCATAAACAGTTGTGATCTTGATTATAATACGTTGAATGTGTTGCATGATATACCTCTTATATTAGTTTTGACTGTTGGGTGAAACTCAGTGATTCCGAATTGCTGTCTTGCGTTTGGTCTTACAGCCAAATTTTCATTGTGAATGTCACTTTCATTCAAAACTTTTCCTTCGTCCTTTAATCTTCTTTGCTGAAGACAAAACAGACGAACGTGTTTTGAGTTTAGAAATGCTAAAAAGTAATGCTCTGTCACATGTACATAAGTAGGAGAGTGTATGGTATCAAGGGAGGCTCGGCCAGACATAAGTAAAGAATGGGAGGATGAATATCAATAGGTACCATATAAGTATATCCATTGTGAAAATATACGTTGGGTGCCATATCTTACTTTTTCTTTACATACTACTAAACACATTGGTGTAAGTGACTTGATATAGGGACCGCAACATGATAGGCAGACGTAGTACTTATCGTTAGTATAGTATATAGATACAAGGCTTTGTATAATGTTTGGGTGAACATCAAAACAGAAACAAACCTTGAAACCTGTTTTGATACGGGTGAGTTGGTTGTACAAAACATTAATTGGATTTGCATGGAAAGAAATGGGAAGCGAGGAAACGGGAGAAAGCAGGCTTTTGAGTAACTTTCTCTCTTTTTCATGGTTCAGCAAGATTTCACAATGAGCCATGAACCCATTAGTGACTTGCTTTCGGACAAAGATCAGGGACTATTGTCTACAAGATTTTCTCCGTATAGAGCATACTGAACGAATATTTTTTGAATAAATATGAATGGATGAATGGGAAGCTGGAAAGTTTTTGGTCTGCCTATGCCACATTTTCCCGACTATAAACAGCTTTTTAGAGTTCTTTCCTTGTGAGTTTTCTGTTTGTGGGGGTTATATTTCCAGTACATCAAGGATAGTGGTAACTGTGTAGTACAACCCCACAAAAAACGTATTCAGCCACTCGTTATTTCACAAATATTTTTTTAATTCCATGTTCAAAACCAAAACTTTGTATTTCAATTCCATGTGAATGCAGGAATTTTAACATTTGGTAGCATCAATAGCTCTTTACTTTTAGCCAAAAAAGATTATTTTGTGGAATTCTTGGAAACATTCAAACTAAAAGCTGGAGTTTACAAATTTATACAATAATATTTTGTATAATACGTGTATTGTATGTAACAACAAAGTATTTCATGCTGGGCAAAAAGGAATATTGAGCCAAAGATGCCTTTTCTTGGTTGACTGCCTCTTATACACACACAACATTCTCCCAGTTTTCACTCTTGCTTTCATAAAGTGTATTACGCTCATCTCGTATGCATGTAACATTTGCTTTGATGTTTGCAATCGCATATTACAGTATACATAGGTACATATAAGCATCATACACGGAGGATCATACGATTCCAGATGGAACACGGTGATGGGATCAAAAACAAGCATCCAACCAAGCTAAACCATAAGCACCAGTTGAGATGTGTGTTCATAGTTTCTATATATTTCACAATTCTTTTTATACTTTAATAACAATATATATGCACCACCCGGCTTGGTGGGAGCTGGTTCTGTTTGAGTTTGTACTGGGTACATTTGTATCAACTTACGCCAAAGCTATAATTCTTTTGCATTACATTCATACTTCAACACAACTTGTTGTGAATATATCGAAGTGAAACTTTTTTTATCCAACCAACTTTTTTACATGCATAAATTGTATATTTGTCCTGCTCGAATACCTTCACGTTCCCACATAAGAATCTTTGATGAAAGGAGCTTTCTCCTTTGCACCAGTGGCATTTTCTATCTTCCATTTCTGTCAAACTAGGCTTTTAAAGAAAAGAAACGAATGAGGTTTCCTCTTAAGTCATTTTGGCAAGGAAGGAACGACGGACATCACTCTTTCAAAAATGGTTTTTGGTACACAAGAAAAGGAATGTCTTGGCCGTAACAGTACAAAACGTGCTCTAACATAAATTTTGTAGAGCAGGCTGTAAACTAAAAAGAGGAAACGGATTGTGTACCTGTGTTGTGTGTTCATATGCATTCTATATGCGAGCAATATATCGTGGTTGTATTATTTCATTATAAAGTTTCAAATGGCTAAATGGAAAAAGAACTAAAGGCATACATATATGGGCACACATACTCTATACAACCATAACATAATGCCCATCTATCTATTCATGTCTTGTTTACCATATGTGCTAAAATAAGGATCCAACAAAACAGGCTAGCTGCTTGCTGTGTGTAAAGATGGTAGATTTAAAAAGAAAATTGCTTGATTGAACTCAAGTGAATGTCTGCAGTGGCAAATCTCCTTTGAGCCTTCAGTTCTCATGATCCCTATTTAACCTGAGAAGAGACGGAAAAAATTGACTTTCATTCCTGTTTTTCTCTCCTTCACTCCACTGCTTTTCTACTTTCTTTTCTATGCTTCCATCCATCCAATTTCTGAGTCTATCAGGTTGTTGAGCTGAAAGTGTGCTAAGGCATGAGTTTCCTTTTCAAAATGCATTTATAATACGATATCGAAGAAAACTTTGAATACTCTGACTTCGTTTACCAGTTAAAGTAAGCAGTGCTGCAGTCCCTGCTTGACTTACAACAATAATAGAAAAGCGGAAGCTAGCGCACAGGTTTTCATATTCCCATGAGACATCAAGCACGAACCATGTACATTACATATTATATAGGTATACATACATGTAGGTAGTATCTACACGTGAGTGTTATGGTGGTCTCAGGTAGTGCATCTACTGTTTCATGTAGTAGAGGGTTGAACGTTTCAAATCGTAAGATTGCTTGATAGACAAGGGAATAACTAAATCGAATTAGCTATTAAATATTCACGCGCTAGACCAATTTGCTACTTCTTGCATTTTTCCCATAGCATGATAAAGAAACTTAGAGAGCCTGAGTATGGGTGGCTACCAACAATATAATAGGTTTATGTACCTGTGTAGGTTACAAACATGGAGATCTGGAGAGTGAATGTATATTTCATGGTTTAGAGCAGCCTGCTCTACTGAAATTGCCTGAGAAACTCCTTAGAATATTTGTAACTCACACCTGGAAATTGTTCATTGGAAAGTGGAGCGCGTATATACAGTAGTCGCATTGCCATCTTTTTACCATTACCGTAAGCAAGGTGGGTAATTGTATTTTCTTAGGCTGTATAAAGTACGATGGGTGAAAGTCAAGAGATAAAAGGCGAAAGTAGAAAGGTGTTTACATGCTCATTCTATATATGTATAGCAATCCAGTTGCTTGATGACTCTTCCTAAAGTAAATCGCTCAAACAGGCACTGAGCAAATAGATACATTATATTATATAGAGGAATTGATACATGTACTTTTATGTGGTGTAGCTCGCACAAATCCTGTATGAGCCAAAAGAAGGAAAAGTAACGTATTTTAATTCTATTTCATGCTCAGGATCTACATTGAAAATTCATGGGCTCCCGTTTCTTTTCCTCTCCTCGGCAGAGAATACCAAAATTTTGCGGAGAATCGTTTACTTTTCTTACTTTTCCTTCCGTTTACCTTTTATTCTGTTTTGATCATTCGCAAACTATTTTATCGTATGTGAAGCAGGCAACACTGCTCTTACCTTACTGCTCATGTTACTAGACTAACAAACCTGAGGTTCCTTTTGTGCGGTCAGACTGGTTTCCCTTCAACCAATTGCTCAACCTTTGCTTCCATAATATGCTTCTTTTGCACAGGATCTTATAAAGACATTTTTGGTTTGATATAACATGGAATTTAATGAGTGGGCTTGGGCAAGTGCGGAAAGTATTTATGAAACTCAAATTCCTTTTTGTTGGAATTCTCCTATTGTTACTACATCTGATTAAAAACTATTTAATCTAATACAAAAAATGTTTCATGAAATAAGTTTATGCATAAACACAACAAAAGAATACACTCATTCGTCCAGAGTTCCTGTGTCATTTTCAATTATAAATTTATCACCGTGATTTATTTCTATGAAAATATTGGTATTTTTTGCAGTATCCTTCATAAATGTTGATGAACAGCGCATATCACTTTGAACAAAATGGGGGTGGATGACGATCGTAGATGTCTACATTTTTGTTGGAGATTAAGCGGTACAAGAGGAGCATCCTTTCTTGTGTTGATGCTAGTTTTCGATTTCTGTTGTTTAGTTTCAGACGTGTATAGCTTGGACACAAGTAAGTGTTTATAAAAATCTCTGTACGCAATGAATTCGTGCAACTCTTTAGTTTTTAATGCTCGTAGCTTATGCTTATTCCCTATTCATATTTTTGCATTTAGACCAATGTACAGGCCCCCTTGGAATGGAAACAGGAGAAATACCTGATTCTGATATTACCGCATCCAGTTCATTTGAAGCCGGAAATGTTGGTCCACAAAATGGAAGGTTAGTGCTAAGCTTTGTTATGTTACATTTGTTTAGGTACCTCTTTATCATGCCGGCCAAAATAACGTAAAACAACTCAACTAAATTTACGTCTAGAAATTATTTGATTTAGTCTACATATATAAGTCAAAAGTGAACTGAATAACAAAACAAGTTTCAAATTCATGTCATGTTGGATGCTATGCGAATTTAGTCCGTGAAGTAGCATACGTTATAGAACAGAGCGCTAATGAATGACTTTCTATGCAAGTAGCGAATTAAGCTTTAGGAAGTGGATTGTTAGGAAAATATTAAACTTTCAGAGTTCGAGTAGAGAGGCAAGGTGGTGCATGGTGTCCTAAAAACCCAGTCACGTCAGAGGCAGAGGAATGGCTCCAGGTTAGTGAACTGACGGTTGTCTTTTAATATATGCATCATGTGTACCTGAAAACTCAATCAACATGCAAATGGAATGCTGAGGACAAACTTTTGAATTCTAAACTGGTCTTGTTTCGTGATTAGATTGATTTGCACACTCCTCATGTGATCACTGCCACAGAAGTCCAAGGTCGGTTTGGAAATGGACATGGAGTGGAGTATGCAGAATCGTATTTGGTGTCTTATTGGCGACCCAAAATTAACAAATGGTTACGTTACAGAGATCGAGAAGGAAACGAGGTAAACTCATGGGGCGAAAGCTCGAATGAATACTTATATACTATATGATGATTATTACTTTGGACTCATGGACAGTAATGATAGCTTCAGAGGTTAATTTAACTTCAACTGATTCATGAGTACGAAAATAAGTTAAGCGAAGAGTCAAAATGTCAGATTACGTTACGTGTTCTTATAAATTACATTGTAGTTCATTATAACAAAATGTTTTCCTCCGTAGTTCATAAGGAATACTAAAACAGTATTATATAGTTCGTGACTAACTTGCATGAAACGGGAAGAATATTGTTGAACAACATGCCATAAATCTAATAAGCATAATATCCGGAAAAGTCGGAGAACTTTTCTTAATCCACTTATTTAACCTCGTTACAGATTCTTAAAGGAAATATCAATCCATATCTTCCCGAGAAAAGTACATTGGATCCACCTATAATTGCATCGAAACTGCGAATCATGCCCCACTCCAACTACAAACGAACGGTGTGCATGAGAGCTGAGATTTACGGTTGCCCTTT